>JBBMKA010044477.1:0-20790 GCA_037833695.1 Sechiopsis laciniata | reverse complement strand
ATTTTTTCAAATTACAAACCGATATGTCCAATTTTGTGCTAAAAAACCGATCCGATCCATTGGATTGAATTGGTTCGGTTCGATTTTTTGGTTTTTCGATTTTGCCTTGCACCCCTAGTACACAGCATGAGTTTGAAAATGAAATGAAATCAATTGACTGGGACCACAAAATATTGTTACACAGAGTTTCATTTATAATGGGTGGGGCATAATTTGTACCTGATCAAAACCTCTATTTAAACCCAAGAAATCCCCAAAAACTTATTCAAAACCCAAACCCTCAAAATTCTTCACAGAGATCTGGTTCCTGTTCTTCATGGCTTTCTTCACTTCTTCAAATCCCCAATTCTTCAAGATCATTCTACATCAAACACTCGTTCAAGGAAAAATTGTAAGCATGATCACGAATCTCTTCATTTCCTTGTTAATTTCTCTCAAACATCGTCTTGATTCGTCTCTGTTTTCTTTGCAGGATATTCCTAGGAAATTCGTCATCAGCAATGGCGGTGGTGGTTCTTTGTTTGGCGGAACTGCTACTCTCCGCATCCCTTGCGGCGCGAACTGGGAGGTTCAGGTGGAGAAATCCGGCGGCAAGGTTTCGTTCACGAGAGGATGGCCGGATTTCTTGAAATTTTACTCCGTTAGAGTCGGATATTTCATCCTGTTCAAACTCGATGGAAATTCCTGCTTCGATGTGTCCATTTTCGACTTGAGCGCTACCGAAATCAACTATCCGATTAAGCTGCAGAGAAATGGATTTTGTCGAATTCCTAAGGATAACAGTGGAGGTTCCAGTGGATTAGCGCCGAGTTTGGTGGTGAAGATCGAGAGTGAATCTGATGAAGAAACTGGTTCGTTTCGAACGGCGAGGAAGAAGATGAAGAAGAACATGAACAAGAAGCAACTAACTGTTGCTCAAAGTTTCATCACTGATGAAGACGAAGACGAGGATGAAGATCTGGATATGAGTTTCTCGAAGAGGCAGTGCAATGTTAGAGGATCAGGTTTATTACTTCAAATTTTTATAAATTTCGATCTCAAAACTTCTGGATTCCATTCATAAACAGGATGTATTCTCACTGATTTCAGGATCTAATCACGAAGACGATGACGATCTGGAATCGATGAGACCGATGATTCCTCGAAAGAGGCCGCAGCCATTGTCGAAGAATCAAGAGCAAGTTCTGAGGGTTGCGAGTTTGTTCAAATGTAGTAGGAAGAATCCTTCGTTCATGGTGACAATGAGACCTTCCTACATCCAAACAGGATGTTATCTGGTAAGAGAAATAAAATTGATTTTGATTTACTTTTGTTCAAACGCATTAAACTATTATTTTGTTTAGATTTGACTGTATAAACTATTTTACAACTCTATTTTTGTAACAAAAATTTGTGTATTGGATTTTTTTGTTCAAACTCTTTTAGAACTCTATGCTCAATATTAATGAATCTGTGTATTTTGTATTGGATTTTAATGTATAAACTCACTATTTCATGTTAGAATTTATAAAAATCCAGAGCATAATCTCTTCTAAAACTTTAGTTTTGTTTAATAAAATGGTTACTTCTCATGTGTGTAGACTAACTAATGCAGCTTTAATGAACTTTTAACTTGTGTGTTCTTTGTTTTCTTGTTTTTTAATTCTTGTTTCTATTAAATTTCACTATAAACTCTTTTGTTGAAATGTTTAAGTTTAAACTATTTTATATTAGAATTATGAGAGTGCATCCTATAAACTTCCTTCAAAGTTTAGTTCGGTTTGACGACTACGTTAATTTGTGTGTTCTTTGTTTTAGTGCTCTTTAATTCTTGTTTGTTATATTCATAACAATTCTTTCTAATGCAGAGTTTGCCAAGGAATTTTGCTGAAAGGTACGTGAAGGAATCAATGGATGTAAAGTTGGAGCTCGACGACGGGAGAGTTTGGAGCTTGTGGTGCGGGGTGCGGTGGGCGCTCACGCGTCGGCGGACGGAGTTCAAAGGCGGTTGGAAAACATTTGCATTCGATAACAAATTGCAAGAGGGCGACTCATGCGTTTTCGAATTGATCCACAGAAGTCCGGTAGCTTTTTACAGAGTCACCATTTTCCGTCGCCCACCTAACTAGATGAACATTGTTCATGTTTGTGGTTAAAAACTTTGTTATAATTTAATTTCATGTCTGAAGTAGCTCGGGGTTGTTTGTTCTATGTTTTTTTTCTCTGTATTTGGATATTTCAAATGTGTTAGTTTAACTTGTTAGGATGATTTCTGGTTTTTCAACTAACCTATGTCATGATTTATCTTATAAGAATTTGAATTTAGGTTTGTTTGTAAATATAATTTTCTTTAATCACTTTATCCCATTTATTTTGAAAGAAGTTTATTTAAATGTTAACAATATTTTTACTAAAAGTTTAGTAATTGAAGAGGAGAGGTACTAACTTATGAATTATTGATTAAAGACGACTATATGCATACATTTTTATTGGTTAGTTTAGTATGATTTTAATGCATAAGTATTTGTTAAATTAAAAAACAAAAGAAAAAATGATGGTTACAAATTAAAATTAAGGTTTTTTTATAATTTTTTTTTTTTAATTCAACCACAATTGATGAGAAATCTTATTTATGACCTATTAGTTTATAGTTATGCAACATTTTCTTTGGTTACCACAAACTCTATTCAATAAATAAATAAATATATATATATTTTAAAGAGTTTATTTGAAAATTAAATACTTTCACTTTTAAACTTTCATAATTTTTAATTTTAATTTTCTTTTAATTTTGAAGTACGGATGTTGAATAGAAATTATATCTCAAAGAGGGTAAAAAGTAAAGAAAAAAAAATCATAACAAACATTATATACACGAAAAAGGGAAGATGGGAGAATAAGAAAATGGGCTGAGAAGATAAATACAAAAACACCCTTTACATCCTAATAAGATCAATTGAAGATAAACTCAACCCATGGGGCAAGGTAGGGGTGCACGAATAACCCGATAACTCGAGAAATTCGAACCAACCCAACCCGATTTAACGGGTTAGATTTGGTTTAAAATCATGAAAATTTCATGAGTTGGGTTGGGTCAAGGGTTGACCTAAATTAACCAAACTCAATCCGACCAACTCGAATTTATTATTTAGTTTAAAAAATATATTTATTTACCTATAGCATAATTATTATGTTATTTAATTATTTATATTATATGTACATGCATATTTATTTTATTTAATTATTATTGTTAGACTTTTTATTTTTTAATAGTTTTTAAACATTAAACCTATTCATGAGATTTTGAAGTTAGGTAAACTTGAATTTCGCATTTACAATAAGAATCTACTTATGCTAATGTTCGTCCTAAGTTTCTTGGAATAAAAAAATGGTGTTAGAGATTGTTTATTGAGTACATTGCTTATCATGGTGAGCTTCTTTAATTTTAGGTTAGTTGTAAATTTATGAACTCGATAACCCAACCCAACGCAACCCGAAAATAAAGGGTTGGGTTGGGTTGGAGAGTTTACCAACTCGAATTTTTGGGTTGGGTTGAAAATCACTTCAACCCAACCCATGTTCACCCCTAAAGCCAGGTCTTAGCTAGGTATCTAAATTAACTTTACAAGCAAAAGATTTGAATCTATAATTTTATAGGTCATAATCATACAATAATATTCGTTGAATTATTGCTCTTCTAAGGCTAAATTCACGAACTCTAATTATCGCATGGTTGAAAATAGTTATAATATATTATTGAAGAGAGTATCTTTAATTTCAATTTTGATTGTAATTTTATTTTTGACATTTTAATAATATTTAACTTTAGACTTGGGTTAGCAAAATATATTTTAATATAGTGATGAAATATTTATTTTGATATTATATATTGATATGAATTAACTTTTAAAAAACTTAATTATAAAAGTAAATACAAAATTCCCTCTAATAATAAAAAAAAAATACAAAATTCCCTAGAACTAAACTTAAATAACATTGAAATGTCATTTCAAAGTTAGCGATGAAAAAAGGGGAAAATAGTAGTAAACGGTTAAAAAGGGCATATCATCCTATTATTGGAATCTCTCAGAGAAAAATTGAGAACCATTAATGAAATAATAATAATAATAATAATAATAATAATAATAATAATAATAATAATAATAGTAAAAAAATAAATTATAGTGTCTGTGACTTTTTAAACGATTTTTTTTATTCATGAGCTAAATCATTTTTTTGTTGATATATATATAAAAATTATGTTTGATGTAAAATATATATTTTAAAGTTAACAATGAATTTGGGTATGGATCAATCTAATTCACGATAATTTTATTAATTTAAATCTAAAATTCAACTTAATAGAGATGCACATATCGAAATTTAACCGATGGTACAACATATTAATATTTTTTTTATCTACAAAATATGACATATTAATATCCATCATCAAGCAAAACCATCCCTTTTTAAGCAAATTCCACTCCCCATTATTTCTTTTATAAAATTTTACCGCTCCTCAGAAGAATTGCAGGTGACAGTAAAAAAAAAAGCAGAGTAAGTACTTTTTCTGATTTGATTTGATTTGATTTCTTTCCATTTTCTGTATTTTATTTTTCGATTTGTGTTATTTCTTCCGTGGAAAATTGCAGCAAAATCGACATTTCTGTCTCCGTTCTGTTCTCTGAAAAACCAAACAATTATGGCTTAATTTTACGGTTTTCATCTTTCGAAATCGAAGAACAGGCTCTGAAATTTCTCTATCTGGGTCTCTGTTTTTGGATTTGGAAAGAAGTTCAAAAGGATTCAGGGTGGTTTGATTATTATTTTTAAATAAAACAGAAAATTTAAAAGTTTACAAATTTAAAATCTAAAATAATTTAATTTAGTTTAATTTAATTAATTAGTTTATTTTACAACGCATTCAGGGTGGTTTGATTATATATAACCTCTCGGTTACTTAGTTCAAACATTAATGATATTTTCTTCCATTTTTGCCTTCTCTTCCATCATTTTTTTTTTTGTCTCTTCTATTTTTCTTTTTTAATTATACAATGAGAGGGAAGAATTCAAATCTATATTCTCTTAGTCATTAAATTTTTTACTCTTCCAACTTTTTACTCACTTGAAACTAATAATATTGTGATGATATATTGACGAAAACTAAGTTTAGACGTCCATGCTAAATTTTAGGTGAAATATCTATAGAATATAGTTTTCATTAGATATCAAAATTTCAAAATGTCTTATTTCTACTACGTTTAGGTTAGTTTTATTTGGTATTGAAATTTTAAAACATTACATTTGTATTATTAAGTTTTGAATTTGGTTATCATTTAGTTTCCTATTGTAAGATTTTACACATTTACCGCGGAGTTAATTACTATATATGGGTACTAAAAAAATACTACAAGCAAGAGGAGTTCAAATTGGAAATGGGATCGATGGCATTTTGATTCACAGATATATATGAGGCTATTTCTTTGCCAAGGGAGGATTTAGATGGAGGATATACTTACCCCTGATCGAAAATTTATATCAAAACGAGTTTTTACTAATTATTTTTTTTTTACTTTTAAAAATAACTTCCATTCTTAACCATTCATTTCTAATCATTTATTTTTAATTACCCAATCATTTCCAACAACTCATTTTTTATTATTCATTTCAAATCAATCAAAATAACTTTTTTTAACCACTAATTTTTAATCATTCATTTTTTAACTACTTAAAATAACATACTTATTTTAAATCTACATCCAAACAAGATTTTCACTCCAAGTCTCTACACAAAAACTACACTCAAATGAGTTTTGAGCTATATCTCTCAATTTTTAACTAATCAAAATAACTTCTCAAGTTAAATCCTCCATAAATATATTAACATAAAAGAAAGAGTTATAACAACTCTAGTTATGATACTATAAATTAATATACCTGTTGTTATAATTGATGGCTCAAGATATAAATTACCCTCTTTTTTTATTATTTTTTTTATTTTTAAGTTTAATAACGATGTTTCAAAAAAAAAAAAAAAACCATGTGGGAGATTGAACGATCTTTAACTAAAATTTTGAAGAAAAAAAAACACAGAGATTTTATCTTGGTCAACTTCTAGCCAGATTGCAACAATGTCGTTCAATCGTTTCGATTCAATTCACCCAAGCCCATGATTGCGTAAATCATCAAAGAAGATGAAATTATTGAAGCTTATCCAATTCAAAGAAATCCCTTGTCTTGGAAGCTCTTGATACAATCATCGAACATTTGCTCGAGCGTCTTGAAAGCAGGTAATCCCAATTCAGAAATCTTGCTAGTGTCCATTTTGTGAGGGTTGCTATCTCCTTTCTGGTCGCTGCACCTGTGAGCGATTTTTTAAACAGAGATTGTTTATGCATATGAAGTGTTCGACGAAATGTCTAGGAGAAAACAAAGAGAGTTTTGTTGTTTTTTTTTTGTAGACTCACTTGTTTTCATATGGGTAGGATGGATATCTGGCCCTGATCATGTCAATGATTTGTGACCAATGAGCGACTGTGCTTGAACATATGATCCTGCCGGATGCTTGTGGATCTTCCATTGCCAAGATGTGTGCTGCCACCACATCGTCAATGTGCACAAATCCCAACGTGCTGTTTGGATATTCGCCTCTTTCACCTGAGGTAACAGAACAAACCCACTGTTTTATAATTTGTTTATTTTTTTTAAAATTTGAAAATTCGTCTGTGATAAAACTGATAATGAAATTTAGGGGATCTTTGGATCAAAGAAAATAATAATGGGAATATTTATCTTTAGTTGGTCATGGCCACTAGTAATCATTCTCTCATAATCACTATTTATCCATTCATAATTATGTAGATGGTATAACAACCTCTTTATTTGATGTTTTTTTTTCATCTAAGATAAAACCGAGAAATGAATTTAGGGGATTTTTTTTGGAAACCGGAAAAATCGAATTACTATACTTGAGGTAACCACGCCCGTCTCTAAGCCAGACATCAGGAGACATCGAAAGAATGTAGACACGGGAGGTGTCAACAAATTAATGTCTCATGTGAGTCTCGAACATGGGACCTTGAGAGGAGCATATCTTCAAAGCCCAGACCTTCGACCACTGCGTCACCCCCTTGGAAACAATTTAATGGATGTTTTGGGACAAATAGAACAAGATTGGTGAATGATTCTTTTAGAGGTGTTTGAGGTAAGGAGAATGAGAATGATTATGAGGAAGATGAGAGTGAAGAGGAGATTAGATCACACATTCATGCACCGTAGTTATATGAATTTTGTTTGGGATAGTGCACCCTTTTTGCTTTCCTGTTTGGACTCTTACTCCTCTGTACAAAGCTTCATCTCCAATATTGTTGATATAAGATTATCTTCTCAAGCTGCCGTTATTCAATCTGTTCTTGTTGGAGCTATCTTTTGGTGTGTTTGGAAGGAGAGAAATGCTAGAATTTTTTATGACAAGTATAAGGAGAAGCCTCCCCCTAGACTTTGGGAATATATTATTATTAACTTTGCTTCTTGGTGTATTAAATCTTCTCTCTTTTGAGGACTATAACATTGCCACTATTGCTTTAAATTTGCAACTTTTTTGTAACCTTTTGTATGCTTCTTGCATTTCTATTTATATCATCCTAGTATCTTTTCCAAAAAAGGAAGAATGATTATCCGGGAGTGATTATTTGTGTTTCGGATGAAGAGAATGATTATTAGCGGAATTGTCACTTGTGTTTGAGGTGAAGAAAATAATTATGAGGAGAATGAAATAGTGAATATGAGCAGAATAAAAAGTGGTTATGGAGAGAATAGTGGTTATGAAAAGAATGACAAGAAGTTATGAGGAGAATAAAAATGGCATATAGAGAGAATAAAAAGGGTTATGGAGAAATAAGATAATAGGGGGAATGGTTATTGGTGGCCTAAACGTGGATAAGAGGTCATTCTCCCCATAATCATTCTTATTCTCCTTCCCCAAACACCCCTTTAACGAATTTGGATCACCAACAATCATTCTCCCATAATCACTATTCATCTATCTCTAACGAGAATTCTTTCCTTCTATAATTTCAGCATTTCCCTACCCACCCACCTCAAACATAGGTAATGTTTCCCCTAATTATTTCCTTCACCTCAAATATAGATAATCATTATCTATGTTAATCACTCTCCCGTATTGTCATTCTTCATAATCATTCCCTTTCTTTTTGTCCCCGACACCCCATTATAGATTGTTTGAAGATGATGGAGAGATTGTTGTAAACCTTTGATAACGGTGAGTAGGAGTTGCAGTGTACTAGTTGGTTTTCGAGTAAGCAAAGGACCAACAACAAAAGAGGGGTTCACCACAACGAGATCCATGCTATTTGCTTCTGCCAAACGCCAAGCCTCTTTCTCTGCCAAAGTCTTAGCAAATGCATACCAAAGCTGCAAAAATACCCATATGAAGAAACTAAAAAAAGCCTGAACCTTTTTAGCAATTGAATTGAATCAATCTTTCTTGAACCGGAGAAAAAATGGATTGCTTCTTACATTGTTGCTCTTGCAATACTCAGGATCTGACCAGTGCGATTCGTTGAGAGGACTGAGTTGCTGGATATCATAACGATATCTAATTGCAGAGCATGAAGAGGTGAGCACTACTCGTTTCACACTGTTTGCTTTTAAACAGGAATTTAGTACATTCATTGCACCTTTTATACATGGATCAATTAGTGTTGCCTGTCATATTGTCAAATGTTAATACACATAAGGAAAGTGTTTCTTAACCATCATGGAGTGACCTAGTGGTCAAGAGGTTCTCGGAGAACTAAGAGGTGATAGGTTCACCATAATGGACACCTATCTTAGAATTAATGTCCTACATGTTTCCTTGACATTGATAAGAAAAAAACTAAGAACCAAGTAGTTTAATGAGGTTGGTTATTATATACATCTTTTCTTTTTATCTCACGTGGGGATAGATTCGGCCTTATTGATTGAAAGTGTACACTTTATGCCAGTTAAATCATTTCTCATGTTGGTGTTATGGTGCAAGGATGAGGGCTAGCCTAGGCAATGATTTTAATGTGGGATTACCAAGTTCTTGAAGATATTTTTTAATATTCATGACTCATGAGTGTCCAAATCCACTTACTCGCATTTCGACTATTCTCCTGGGACATACCGCTTGATCCTACAATATTTGAGTGTCAAGAAGATCTGTTGGAAATTATTTTCTAAGTAGGTGATCAGCATGAATGGAACCCATAATCTCTTGGAACCCCAAAACCTCTTTGACAACTAGGTCAACCTGATAGGTTTCGGTCTTAGAAAATTAAGAATATCATAGGGAAATATGAGCAATTAGTTAGAGAGTTAATTAGATAGTTTGGTTATAAATAAGAGAAGTTTAGATGAGGTGAAAATATGCAAACATCAAGTAGTTTCATTAGGGTTCAAGAGAGAATTCTCTAGAGAGCAAAATTCTAGGTGCTTTTCACTTAGGTTTATCTTGTATTTCTTATATGTTCGGTTCTGTTTCTATCACAACCTATGATGGTTACCAAGTTCTTTAAGAATTGAATCCATTACCCAGAAAACACCCCCTTAAATTAACTCAAGAATCAGGATCTTGCCTTGATGTTGTTATCGTAGGTAACAATAACAGGTGAAGCAGTGTGGAAAACCCCATCCACTCCCTGAATGGCCTCATCAAAACTACCTTCTTCTAGCAAATCAGCTTTTACTAATTTCAGCCTCTCCTTAGCTCCATCGAACTCCCACAAAAACCCAACACTTCCATCGTCTCCTGTCCAGGGAAAATGATAAGAATATGCATAAAGGATTATAATATACCATAACCAATGAACTTAAACTTTTTATTGGCTGAGTTCAAATAAAAGCAAGTTGTTTTATTAATTTTTTGATAGACCCATATTAGGTTAGATTTTGTTAGGTTTGGCCCTTAAGGGGTGATTGGATTTAGGAGTTGGGAGAGGAAATTATCCAACTCATGTTTGTTTTATGTATATAACAACCTCTCTCAATTCCTCTCCAACTCCTCCTCACATCCCATCAAACATATTTAATCCTATAAAACATCAGATCAAACTTTATTACAATAAAAATTAAGTTATCCAAATATTGAGTGAAGTTTGTAGAGCCTGAGAGAGATTCTCGAGAGTAAAGGGAGGTTTTAAGTTCTTTTAAAACTTAGCTTATCTTGCATTACTATTTTTCTATTTCAATAGATTTTTCATGTCAGATCCTTTAAGATAACTTAACTAGAGTTAGTTAGTTATTTGGTAAGTCTATAAATACTTAGTAATAGAATGATATTAAGGATAGAAATTGTATTGGAGTAAAGATTTAGGCCTTTGGAGTAGGAGATTGGAGAATTCTTGAAACTTCCTATTTAAATAATGTCACGGATATAAAAAAAAAAAAAAAAAAAAAAATCAAGATGCATTGAATCATATCAATTATATGGGATTAATACCTCATTCAAATTAGAAAAGAAGACCCTTATTTTCTTTAGTTCTAATCCTTAGGAGGCACTCTGTTTCCCCCCTTTTTTTTTCTGGGAAACTTCAATTATTTAGTGGAGATGGCAGTCTAGGCCAACATTATTTCTATTTACTAGTCTTAAAATAAATAAAACCTAAAGTAAATTAGGAAATGCCTTGAACTAGTTTGCTCTACATATACTCTTATTTTGTATTGACCTTTTATGTAATTTGAGCCAAATGATGTAATTTGAGATACTCGAAAATGTGTGAAGTTCTCAACACATTTATAAGATAGGTGGACTACTCCCTTTATAATCAATTGATTTTGAGATAAAACCCCACACTATGTTATAAGGTATCAGAGTTCTAAGTGGATATTTGGTTCACAAACCTAAGGGTAAAATCTAAGCAGGTATTTGATCCACAATTTCAGATCTGACCCAAGCAGATAAACCTAAATTGGTAATTCGGATCCAACTCAAGTGGGTAAAACTTAAGTTGGTATTTGATCAAAAAATTTGGTATTTCAGTTCACGAATTCGAATCTTATCCAAGGTGGTATTCTCAATTCGACACAATCTTGAAGGGCATGTTAGAATTTTATGATAGGTGTATCCTATAAACTTTCTTAAAATCCTTATTAACCCTTATTTCTTTCACCTAACATTTTGTATTCTTCACGATCTCCTAAATAAAACGTTAGTAAATCATGTGATCTCTGGGTTATTTGTCTCGTTTTTCTTAATCTTGATTGTTATTTACGATTATTTCAGAAGAGTAAAAGAATGAAAAGAAATCAAGCAATAAACTTTGTATGATACTAGGGCCTGTGGATGAAAAATGAAATGATGCAATAAGTGTTAACAGTAATATTGATGACAGCAATTCAAAGCAGAGGAGTTTTTGAGGCAGTAAATGTATGAAGAAGAGAAAAGATGAAGGGAACAGATACAGAGCGATGGATATGGTTATGCTTCAGAACCTGGGTTTCTGACGGTGGTGCGAACGAGCAATGTCTTCACCAAGTAAGAGGCTACGAAGCCAGTGCCGCCGGTTACGCAGTACTCTGGCATCTCCGGCTGTGCGTGGATGGCCGCTGTGTGTAATGGTAGAGTTTATTGAGTAGCTATACTTGAGGATTGTTCATGTGTGGTGCACTTGCAGTTCTAATACTGTTGGGGGCTGTTTGTTTGTCATATTTAACTAAGATTTGGTGGGACGATTTATCAACTCCTCCCCGAAAACTTACATCCAAACAAATTTTTATTAACTCCTCTTTCTTTTTACTTTTAAAAATAACTTTCATTTCAAACAATTAATTTCTAATAATTCATTTATAACTATTCAATCATTTTTAACCACTCATTTTAATCATTTATTTCAAATAAATCAAAATAATTCTTTTTTAATCATTACTTTTTTAACTACTAAAAATAATTACTCATTTTAAATTTACATCAAAACAAGGTTTTGATTCTAATTTCTCTACACAAAAACTACATCTAAATAAGTTTTTTGGTACAACTCTCAATTTTTAATTACTCATAATAACTTCTCAATATAATTCTATGACCTAAATCCTTTATAAATATGACAAACAACAGCCCCTTGAACTCAACTACTGAAGTGGAAGATGACTCATCCACTTTATGAATTGATGTTTTTCTTAAATAAAGAATTTTAACTTTTTCAGAATTTGGGAAGAGTAATCTCTTGTTTGATTAACTTTTTTTGAATTATTTTAGTGGGATCTTTTACTTCAATTATAGAGATCAACGTTAAATTACTCTCCAAAGTCTATCTAAAAATCTTCGAAGTATAAGACATAATCTCGTATTTGTCTTTTCAAGTGGAGTCGTGGTATTTAAAATAGATGACCGAGAGGTCATTTTAATGGATAGATTGGATCTTGATTTTAGTCTCATCTTTAAGTGTGGTCACGTTCGGACTTGTGGAGTTGGTTTAGTTTTTGTGGTTTGGGCACTTAGGTTGGAAGGGCGGTTGGTTTGTTTTTAATGATATTTGGTTGTGTTTAAAAGGAAAAAAAAAAGCTTTCTTGTACGTTTGCATTTACCCATAAAGAGCAAGATCATTAACTCATCCACTTTGTTAGGTTCAAGTTTTTCTAAAATAAACATAAATAGTTGTTTTTTCCTTGTATATTTTTTGATATCTACCTTTTTTTCTTCCTTTGACTTCCATAAAGAGCATTTAAGAATCACTTTCAATGGCAACAACAATGGATGTCAACGTAAGTTTATGATAGTTTCAAAAAAAAAAAAAAAATCAAAATGATCTTAGCTAAAGAGATATCATGTATGACTTAATAATAAAAAAATATGTCTTTGAGCCCATTTTCCCCGGTTAATGTTGAACTTAAAAATGTTTTTAAATAATTAAAATAAAAAAGTGTAGGCTCATGATCAATAATCATGATTTGAATCCTTTTCTACTTAATTATTGTTGAATTAAAAAAAATAAAAAATAAAAAACTAATTATCAAAGGTTGAGAACCTTTTAAACTGCCAAATTGGCCAACATGGGACAACAATCATAAAATTTCCACACAACTTACAAGAGCATAGTTCTAGTGTTATGTTGTACGGTTTGATATCCAAGAAATTACTGTTCGAATCATTCATTACTAAATGTTGTCATAGGAGTGATAATAATAACTGAAACCAACTAAATCAGACCGAACCAAACCAATTTTTTTTTGTTTGGTCGACTTTGTGGCATGATATTTGACATATCGATTTTTATTAGCAAAAAGGTTTGTTTCAAAAAAAACATAATAAAAACCGAATTAAATCAATATTAATTTATTACTTTCATTTTTCTTTTTATATGTTAGTTTTACTTTTTATTATACTGACTAATTATTTTTGTTTAATTTAATTATACATTTTGAAAAGTTTTTAGGGAGTAAAATTAAAAAAAGAAAAAATTTAGGGGAATCAAATCGAGGAAAAATCAATGTAATGTATTTTTTTTTCTTTATTGGATATTGATTTAGTTCTTAGCCTAAAAACCAACAAAAATCGAACTAATGGTTTTACTCTTTATTGTACATTGTTTCGATTTCTTTTTTTGTCAAATTGATTGGATCGATTAGGTTTTTAATTTGACTTAAAACTAAGAAAAACCGAATCAACATCATCTAGATAATACTATTTAACTTAAAAAAAAAAAAAAAAACTAATTCAATCTAACTAAGCAAATAGATGTCCCCATATAATATCTAAAAAAAGTTTAATGGACTGAATGGGCCAGTAGCGCGATTGATTATCTTATTTGGTGGTAATCTATTTCAACTCCACGATCACAGGTTTGAGCCTGGAAATCGATATTTGACTCTCATATTATTTGAGAGCAGTAATGCCCTTTATGTAGACTTAGATTCCCGTGTAAATGGATTATTGAACTTTTTAAAAACTATCGATTACATTCTTAAACTTTCAATCTAATAAATCATCAAAAACAATTTTTATGTCCAATGAATCATTGTCCTATTCAACATTTTCTTAAGATCCATAAATTTATGCGAACAAAAGTAATAGTTAAATGTTGGGTACATTTATCGAATAAGTCGGTGATGCAGTTGATTATCTTGTTTGGTGTTAATCTATTTCAACTCCACGGTCATGAGTTCGAGCCCGAAAATCGTCGTGCCCAACTCAATACAACCCGAACTAAGGATAATATTATACATGTGCACATGAGTACTTAACAAAGATGTATTGTTAGCATATTGATATGGATTATGCAACCGCTTAGATTCAAGTCTAGTATTATCTAATTTTTCTTTCTTATCATTATTAGTACATATTCCCCATATAAATAGATAAGCTTTGAGTCGTGCCTTGAAGATGACAAATAAGATAAACACAATATAATAACTCACCATGACCTAAAAATATATAAGTTGGATTAAGTTGTTCTAAGAAATAAAATTGGAAGAATTGGAAGATTCATCAACCCGAAAATGCAAGTTGGTCTAAAAAAATTCTCCCAATCCAATTCGGACCACATATACCCTAGTGGGTAATTTTTTCAATAAGTATTTTTTAGTTTTATTTAAAAGGGTTTTTTTTTTGTAGGAGTAAGCCAAATTGAAAAAAATATTTACAATACTAGGCAAAAAAAAAAAAAGAAGCAATCATAGTCATATGTATTAATAACTATAAGGTATTATTAATACATAATACTATACTAATAACATATAATATTATATTAATAATACATAATAATGTATTAATTATACAAAATACTGTATTAATATCCTAAATAATACTGTATAATGAATATTAATAATACCGTATTTTTTACTATGAATACAAATATTTTTAAATTTGATTAGATTTGTAATTATTTTGTTAAAATAAACCATCAATTACAATTTCTCTATTTAAAATGATAATACTATTTTAGTCCCAATAATTTTAGTTTTATTCCATGTTACTCCATAAATGTTTAATTTTAGACTATGTATTAAAAAATTAAAATCGATTCTTACGATAAATTTGAAGTTATTATTAATAGAAATTAGTTTACTAATATTAATAATTTCAATACAAACAAGCATAAAATGTGAACACAAACACCGAGTGGGTTGGTGTTAACCCATTTTCAGTCTGCGGTCACGAGTTCGATCCATGGAATCGATATTTGTAATCCTCTTTTTCCAACTTGTACACGAAAAAAATTAACAAAAACTCAATATAAAAACTGATTTTAAGTTGTTTTTCGTATAAAGACTAAAATTGGACACTAAAATTGAGATCAAAGTAGAATAAAATCAAAATTACAAGGATGAAAATAGTAATTTTTACCTAATATTTTAGTTTGTTTAGATAAAACATAATTGTTTCGTTGATTAACTCAGATTTTCTCACAATTATATTATAGTGATATACATGTCGAATGCAAATCTGATATCTTCATGGACGAGTTGTTAAAAAATGATAATATGAATAAATATTTGTTCATCATCAGGTCGTTGTAGTATAGTGGTAAGTATTCCCGCCTGTCACGCGGGTGACCCGGGTTCGATCCCCGGCAACGGCGTATTTTTTCTTTTTTTTTGTTTTTGCTTTTGTTCGATTTTTCTGAAATTCAAGATCTTCCATGCCTGGTTTCTCCATGGAATACTAGGGTTCGATTTCGATTCATTTTTCTCTCTGCATCTTTTGATTCATTTTTCTTGCTGTAATTGATTTCATGTATCGCCGTGTTACTTGTTTACTGATTTGTTCATCTGCTCAAATGGAAAGAAATAATTTGATTATGGTAACATGATTTGTTTCCTCTGGAATTCTGTTCTTTATTTTTCGAATGATTTCTTTTCTGATCGTTGGCTTGACATTTCAAGCAATGTTAGTTTACTATCTCATCTATTTGGAATCCGTATTAATTAGTTGATCATGAATTGCAAATAAAATCGATTCGTATTCTTCGTCAAGCTCGTATGATAAATTAATTTTGTGGGGTGCGAATTTAGAGTATATTGGATTCAGCATAAATGTCCAATAAATTGCATGAAGTTTCACAAGGTTCCAATATCTAAACTGGAAAATTTAGGACCAGTTAACAAAATTTTCAATCCAAGCTGCTTGAAATAGAGCTGGGAATATAGATCTTGGAGTTGCATTGCAAGTGGTAGTTTTTATATAATTTATTGATCGAGTGACATTGCTTCTCGATATAACTTGCAGATTCATAGACAAGTTATATCGAGAAGCAATGTCACTGATCATTAACAAATCGATTGTTTCCCTTGCAGATTTTGTCCATGGATGGATGTTCATTTTTCTGGGCAAACCCCTCATACTACATGAGAGTAAGGTTACAACTTGATAGGTAGGTTTGGGCCTTAGATGAATTAGGACCAATATGAAGGGTATTTAGGTAATTAGTTATGGCATTTTATTTTAAATAGAGAGGTTGAGAGAAAGGGGAGTGAATTCTTAGTGGGCTCAAGAGAGTATTCTCTAGAGGTTCCAAATTCTTGTTAAAATTTGGTTATGTTGTAGTTTCTTTACTCTTGTGATATCATTATAGATCTTGGATCTCATCGGAACTTTTCTTCGCGTTTGTTTACTTCTTAGATTTTCATTTGTCTCCATACCACTAATCAATGAGTTCAATCATACTGTGTAACCCTTTTTAAGTTCTCGCATTTCCTATGACGGGTAACTTAATTTATATCCCCTTTCCATGATATTCTTCAACCTTGTTTCATTCTTGACAGCAACCTTAGCTTTGAGTAAATGCTCAAATGACAAGTCTAATTGGTGAGTAAAAGTGCGGAGTTCATTTTCTCAGCATGAATGTATGACAACTGAGAAACTTCAATTTCACTAGTGAATTTACACGAGGAATTGTATTCATGCAATCATAAGTATCATTTTTTTTTTTGAAAACTGAGAAAGCTTCGCTCCCCTGTACCTAGGGCACCACTGGCCCGTCCCTAGGCTGTGGTACCGGGATACTTCGAAGGATATTCTAGTTTAAACGCTTTCTAACGGCCTCGAACTAGGGATCTCTCAAAGAAGCATGCCTTGAAGTCCTTAGCTTCAACCACTGAGCTGCCCCTTGGGGATCATAAGTACAATGATTAACTTTCTTCCTTTTGTAGAGATTTATGTAGATATTTGAAATGAAAGAACTAGACGGTGTTAGTGCAATGAGACGCCGAAGGTAAGAGCTTAGAACTATCTACATTTTCTTTAGATGTTCAAATTATATTCTTGGAAAACATAACTAATGCAAATTAGACACAAGCTGATTTGAGCCTTACCTCTGTTTTTGCAGCGAATTATACCATACCATTTGAGGACCACATATCTCCTAACTTTGTGGAGCTTAAAAGGATTACCAGAAATTTCTAATTTGGTTGTAGGCCACAATGGTTATGGACGTATGGTGAATTCAGTGTATGGTCTGTCTTTCATCGACAATTTAAAGTTTCTGACAAAATTCAAAACGGTTTTAGTTTATTCGATGAACTAATTACTAAAGAGTCATGAGTTTCATCTCAAAATCAATTAATAATGAAAATAATAGTTTGTGCCTTCTTATTAAGAATGTGAGGTTTTTCTCCATCTTTTCAATGTGGAATCCTCGACATTAAGGCTCTTTTTTTTTTAAATGTATGTGGTGAGAAGTGTATTTGCAATGAGTTTTGAACAAAATTTTGTTGATTTTGGATTATTATTATTTTTACCAAATATTCCCTGTATAAGTACATCCATTTCTCTGTGCTGGTAATTATACAGGCCTGACATGTCTAACTGAATAGGTTGACTGATTTCATCCCATTTTTAAATGAACACTTGCACCTAAAAGGTACCATTATTTGTTTTAGGGATATCCGGAAACGTGCTATGATGTCTTGGTTCTCTATTCCAAGCGCCTAAGTTAATCACTTCTTTTCGGCGAACAAGAGTAATAGCTCAACAACATAGATGTTTTAAATGACTAAGAGGTCATGAGTTCGAATCTACCCACTTCTAATTGTTGCAGAATTAAAAAATAGTAATCAGTTATTTCCAATTAGTTTGTTTAGTTGGAAAGGAACGGAACACTTCACCAGTAACAAGGTAGAGTGCTATCTTAATTTTCACCTTGGCACAGTTTTGAATTTCTGAATTTTGGATTTAAATTTTATTCTGCAATCATACAAAAATATGTATTTTTCCTATCAACTTAGTATCCATAGGATAAAATAATGATTTAGTGGCTGCAATACCATTATTATACACAAACAATGTTTTGCAGTGTCTAAATGCTCTTTAGCTTCCAGTAAAACTACAACTTGATTAGATGTCTTAGTGTTTATAATTCTTTTCACTTTCTAGGGTTCTGCCATTGGGGCATCAGCCGGTCGAGATGTCGTCGGGACAGAGGGCGGCGTGTGGGAATTGTCTACAGGAAATAAACTGGGCAGTCTTCTTCGTTTTGAAGGTATGCATCATAGCATAAGTGACTAATGCTTTCCTTAATGTGTAATATTTCCTTGCATAAAGCTAAAAAAGTTTCATCACTTCACCATACTCAAAATATTTCCATAACTCTCACAACTCATCAAGAGAAGAAACAAGGAGCCAATACTCTTAACATTCACCCATCTATGGAATGTAAACATGCTAACAAATATGAAACGAGCTTTAAGAGCTTGAAAGTGGAGAGACAAAACTTGAATGATGCTATGAGAGCTTATTATTTGAACATCATATAGTGCCCTTGGAGTTGACTTTTATTTATATATATATATATACACACACAGAGTGTTTGTGCCAATTTATGCACGGACACCTAGACTATTTCCACTAGACAATTTGGTTAACCCTATATTTGGATGTCAAGATAATTGGTAAAAAAATATTTTATAAGTAGGTATTCATCATAGAAAATTGATTTCTTTATGCCAGTTTCGATTGAGATTCTTTGACATAAGAGTTTTTTTCTCCCAAATGTTTAGCTTATTCATGACACAAGTCCTCACATGCCCTCTTCTCTTAGGTCCTAAAGTTTGATGTTCTAACTTCTCGAGAAATTCAACTTGTATTCACCACTTTAAATCATTGTAAAAAATATTCAGAACTTGGTCCAAAACTTCTGTAACAATTTCCTCTTTATTAATGAAAATATTTTGGTTTCCTATATAAAAAAAAAAGGAAAAGAAGTTTTTTCAAGCCCTCTTGACTTTACTAACCATCATGATAGTTTTTGACTTGTATATTTCAAAAGAAGTATTAATTTCAATAGTTTTTTCATATATACTTTTCTTCTGTGCTGTAGGTGCAAATGTTTTTTGTGTTGCAATAATAGGGAGGGAGGTGTGCTGGTACTTTCTTCCTAATAATTATAAATGCACTTACCTACAAAATAAATTTAAAATTGTTTGAAATTTGAACATTATCAGCAAAATGTTATAGTTTTGTGGTGCCTGTCAAGATGTTGACATGTCAATGTAGGATTTATTCTGATGTGGCTGTATTTGAGCAGCCGTAAACAACCATTTATTTTGAAATAAATGTTTTGTTACTTTTTCCCAAAAAGAAAAAAATGTTCGGTAATAATTTAGTTTAACATTACAACCATGAATTTAATCTTAAAAATTAGTATTTGATTTTTATTTATTTGAAAACAATAGTATCATCTATATATGATTTGTGGGTTTCCTCTCTCAATTTATGCTAAAAAAAGTACAACACTATTTTTCAGAACTGAGAATTTGAACGAACTTCTTTCTAAAAAATACACGTAAATTATTATTAGATTAAGATCACTTTGACCTTCTGAAATAAAAAAATCATAGTAACTTTGCTACCAAATTAATTTTCTAGAACTGCTTATTCGTTATAAACAAATTCATGCTGATGTATATAGTTTATAAGTTTCATTTCTAATTTTTAATGTCTATTTTGATTCGTGATTAATAATGTCATATTATTGATTTGTTAATGAGTTTTTATTATGGTTGAACATGGGCTGAGTTGTTTGAAAATATTATATACATGAACATGAATACTTGAGTTGGGTCTAGTCATTAAAATTGCATCATGTATGATGAGTTCAATAACATAAAATTCTAATCTATGTGATTAAACCCCTTACTAGTTTAACGCTTACACTACCAAATACTTAAAAGTTGCCCAAAATAGCTCGTCATGAAATCTTTACCTAACTTGTATTAGATAGTAAGAGGTTTCACTTCCTATCATTGAACAACAGGGATAAGGTAGCGCCACATTGGGGGACACCATCTTAAATTAGATTGAATTTGTGAATTGAAATACCCGTCTAAACTTATTCGCTTCTGTTGGGTCCAAATTACCCACGAGTGTGTCTGTATTGGAGTGAGATGAGATGAGGTGTTGGACTCCAACATCTTGTTTGGCGTAAGGTGTTTCTCATCTTCTCTTTCCTTAACATTTCATCTTTTTATTTGTATTTTTTTATTTGTTTTCTTTTTTTATTTTTTATATTTGATATATTTGTGGTTATAATGTTATTGTTAATTAATTATATTAATATACCGGCAATAATTATAATAATTATATTATTATTATCAAATGTTTATTTAAGTAAATTTGAATTTTAAAAATTAAAATAAATAGATATATATATTATCTCTTAATATATGACATGAATTTTTAATATTTTTTGTTTATAAAAAATTAAATACTTTTTATTCCTTTGTTTAATCATTTTTAGTAACAAATAAGTTTATGAAACTTTAATTGTTTAGAGTAATCATATTTATAAATTTATAATTAAAAAATTATTGTTATAAAAGAATATATATATA
>JBBMKA010044446.1:0-20801 GCA_037833695.1 Sechiopsis laciniata | reverse complement strand
GAGAAACCTCACACCATTATGAAATATGTGCGCACTCATCATGGCATTAACATAAGCTACCATAAAGCTTATCGGGCGAAGCAATCCATTATGAATGCAATGTATGGAAACCAAGATGAATCGTACGCGTTGCTGCCGTCCTACTCTGAAGTATTGACGCGAAAAAATCCAGGTATAGAAAAAACAACCCATTATCAATCTTCCGTATGTATAGTCTAGTGCCCACTCTCTGAAATATACCGTATGTACAGTTATCGCCATTTCCATAATTTTATCTTATATTTCAGGTTCCAAGGCGTCAATCCAGTTTTCAGATGATGGTCGTTTCCTGTTCAACTTCATTGCACTGGCTGCTTCAATAGAGGGTTGGGAAAACCGAGTAGATCCCATTCTTCTTATAGTGCCATCTTAAAATATCAGGAGAACTATGAAAGGGTCTTGGCAGATCAATGATTAAATTAACATCGTCAGGAAGAAACAAATCTTGAATAAGATTATGGTTCCAACTGCCATCCTCTGCGAGGAGAGAAACAACCTTAGCCTCAGACTCAATTTTGCTATCATCTAGGATTTTAAGAGTAGAGGGTTTAGGGATCCATCTATCTTTGGAAATATCAACAGAGTTACCATTCCCAATACACCACTGCAAACCTTTAACCAGAAGCTCCAGTCCCTACAAAATGCTCTTCCAAAGATACGAGCCTGACGTGGACGTAGGAGCTTCCAAAAAGGTTTTGTTGGGGAAGTATTTACTTTGGAGCACTTTGGAAAGGAAAGAGTTGGGATTAATTAAGATTCTCCAGGCTTGTTTAGCAAGAAGAGCTTGGTTGAACAAATTAAGATCCCTAAAACCAAGCCCCCTAGAAAATTTAGAGCAGCAAGCTTTGTTCCATTTGGTCTAGTGTATTTTATTAGAGGAGTCAGAGTCTCCACACCAAAACATAGCGGGTACTTTATGACACTCGTTAATAAGTCCTTTGGGGAGTTTGAAACAAGACATAGCATAGGTGGAGATTGCTTGAAAAACAGCTTTGATTAAAACCTTTTTTTCCTTTGGTAGAAAAGAACTTATGTTTCCATTTAAAAAGATAAGCCCAAATTTTGTCTTTGATTAAGTGAAAAGAATGCTTATTTGATCTAGAGAGGGACATCGGAATTCCTAGGTACTTCCCATAGGTATTGGCCTTTTTGAACCCAAAGACCCTAACCACACTATCCTGATCGATCAAAGAGGTATTAAGGTTGAAGCAAATCCCCGATTTCTCAAAATTGACTTCCTGGCCAGTGAGGATTTTGTAATCGAAAGGATTTTGGCTACTCTAAGGGCTTCTTCCTTATTACATTTGAAAAAAAGAAAGCAATCATCCGCAAAAAGGAGATGGGTAATGGAAGAGGCATTTCTAGCAATTCTAACCTCGGTAATGGAGTTAGTGCTTTCCACGCTATTTAACATGTAGGTGAGAGCCTCAGTACAAAGGAAGAAAAGATAAGGAGACAAAGTTGTCTCCTTGGCGAAGACCCTTCGAAGGAATAACCCACCCTCTTCTAATTCCGTTGATATTAAAAGTGTAGCTAATCGAAGTCACACACCTCATGACCAAGTTCACAAAGGGGCTGCCGAACCCGAGAGATAACAAGAAATTCTCCAAAAATAACCATTCCACTCTATCATAAGCTTTACTCATATCTAGTTTAGAAGCTAAGAAACCTTGCTTGCCCTTTTTCCTCCATTTAATTTGGCGAAGACACTCATAGCCAAGAATAGCATTGTCAGAAATATTCATATTAGGGATAAACGCACTTTGGTTGGGTGAGATAGTATATTTAAAGACCTCTTTCAATCTGTTAGCAATCGTTTTTGAAATGATTTTATAAATGACACTGCAAAGACTAATAAGTCTAAAATTAGTTACCATCTTGGGAACAGAACACTTAGGGATAAAGTAATAATAGTTGTATTAATATCATCAACTGCCCAACCCCCGTTCAAAACTTCCAAACAAAAAGAGGTAATTTCCTATCCCACAACAGACCAATATTTCTTATAAAACAACACTGTAAAACCATCTAAACCAGGGGCTTTATTTGAGCTCATACCAGATAAAGCGTTAAAAATTTCATCCTTTCAATAAGTACTATTTAAAAAATTAACAAGAGTAGGATTAAGAGTAGATCGCACCTGGGAAGAGAAACCTGAAAGCATTGGATTATTCTCTTAGATCTCACCTGGGAACAGAAACCTGAAAGCATTGGATTATTCTCTTGATTAATTATAGAAAATAATGAAATTAATTTTTTTTGGCAAAGGTTATACAACCGTAGGGGCCTAGTGGGTTTTATAAAAAAAAAAAAAAATATATATATATATATATAAATATATATTTATTAAAAATAAAAAATAAAATTATGCTTGCTAATACATTTGATTTTGACTCTATATATGTAAATACTTTTCTCATTGTTTGGCTCTTTCTCTTCTTTTAAGGCTTTTTTTTTTTTTTTGAAAAGTTCTTTTAAGGCTTTCTACCCTAGTATTATTTTATTAGTTACAATGAGGATGGGACCTAAAAACTCTCTATGTTCCTTTTTTTGGAACTCCTTCTCATTGTTGCGTAAATAAAAGGAGAAGAGCGCAGCGTAGCTATAATAAGCTTTTCCTTGGTGACGACAGCAACAAGCTAAATCCCTGCTTAACAGCAATTTTGATGTGCAGCTTTTTTTCTTGATAACAGTTAACTGTTTATGTTTCTACTCTGGTCCCTGAAGTTCTCATTGGTGACCCTGGACATTTTCGACTGATAATTACAAATCTTGTGAGAAATTCAATCAAGGTTATTTATTCCAACACCACTTGCTTTAATTTATTCTTTTTGATACATCCCTTCTTGAGAACATATTACTCTTAATACATCTTTCCTTATCACTTGTATTTGTAGAATTTCGTTTCTTAAATATGTAATAATCTTGATTAGCAGCACTTAAAGATGCCTTTAAGACATGGATTTATTGTCGATGTTAATTAGTCAATTGCTGAAGTATTTGGACATATCTGTTTTAGGGTTGATGGATCACTTGTGAATTGAACAATCTGAAATTTCTGTTTATTGATGCAAGTCATGGTTGGATTTTAGTGCTGGGTAATAAATTAGCAGTCATCTGCTATATGGATTATAGATTACATATTTACATGGGAACAAGAGCATCCATTAAATTCTGCATCTTATAGTTTCTTCTTCTAGGTTGATTGATTTAAAGAAATGCAGTATTTGCAGTTTAGTCTTTTGTTTGAATAAATGTGACCAATACTATGGTTGGTAATTTCTTATCATTTATGATCAAATCACCAATGACAAAGGACACATATTTGTTACTGTACACCTGGCAGACGAAGTGAGGATTCCACTTGATGCAATGAAGAGTGTGCTAAGACAAGGCTTAGATTTAGTAAAAGAGATGTCGGGAAAATGCCATAATTCACTAAGCGGGTTCCCAATGGTCGAAAGGCGCAAGAGTTGAGAGCGTTTCGAGATATTTAGTAGAACAGATGCAATGAAGGAAGATGTCTTAATTTAATTGCTTGTATCAGTCAAGGATACAGGTCATGGAATTCCTTTAGAAGCGCAAAGTCAAATTTTCATGCCTTTTATGCAAGCTAATAGTTCCACTTCGCGCAAATATGGTGGTACTAGAATAGGTCTGAGCATCAGCAAATGTCTGGTGGATCTAAAGGGTGGAGAGATAGGTTTTGTGAGCCGACCTGGTGTTGGCAGCACATTTTTGTTCACGAGATGTTTGAGAAAAGGCGGTACAAGGTCTCTCGATCTGAAGTGGCAGCATAATTATCCAACTGTATTTGATTTTCGAGGACTTCAAGCATTGGTAATAGATAATAGATGCATTAGAGCTGAGGTAATAATCTCAAGAGGTTAGGGATCTCAGTAGATATAGTTTCAAGTCTGGTTGCAGCACATGAATACTTAATCAGTAATTCCATCAATAGGTGTACTCCTCAGCCTTTTAACATTATTTCTTGAGTTTTAACTATACCCTTTTTTCTTTAATTCGGTATTTCATTTTTTTACTATTATATGCTTTGGATCACTATCCATCTGTTTATATGAATACTTTTTAACTTTCCTTAATCCATCCAAGCCTTTGGCCATGGTGCTTATTGACAAAGATGTATGGGATAAGGAAACCTATCGCGCATTTAAAGTCTGGTTGCATCTCTATGAATGTCTTTACAGAGTGATAAGAAAGGGCGATCCGATAGTTTAAATCCCCAAGCCAAATAACGTTACTGCAAGATAGCTTAACATGGTCAGAACAATGTACATAATGTTGCAGATGTCACAAAGATCTCTTCACTTCTATGAAGGTAAAGATGATAAAATATCTTACTCGTGCTCAAGGATTGTTTCTAGGGATTTCTCGTCACTGCCCTCACTGTGAACTTGAGGGAACCTTGTCTTCTTAAGTATTTCCCTCACATCCAAGTTTCTTTTAGCTCATCGCCTTGTTTCTCTCCAACTGTTAAGTGAGTACAAATGAAGCAAAAGCTTGTTTGATGGAAAGACATGCTAATAGAAATTGATCCCTACAACAGACCAGCGAGTTCGTTTCAAATAATCGAAAAATGTCAAGATATTAGAAAAAGAAACTAGATTGGTTATCACTATCTAATGATTGGTACCTTATTTCGAAGGTAGCCCATCAATCCTCTACCACAGTAGAAATTTTCATGTTTTGAACATGATCCTTTAAGTCACTTTTCACCCAAATTGTGAGAAATATGCTAACCATTTGTTTGCTTGCAACTAAGCAATATCTAAAATGTCCTGGCATTCTATATCCATCATCCTGAGATGAAGATTCACTGTGGGACATTGATGCAAATAAAGCAGCGCTCGATGACTCTCCCAAAACATTATAATCATCCGACGAGCCCTATTTCGAACATTCGCCAGGCCTCAAGTAGTCACTCGGTCTGCAAAAGTCACTTGATCGATTATAAAAAATAACACGATCACAAACACTGAATCGTCGATCAAGTTGTGGCTGATGTAATGATGATCATTAACCATACTCCAAGTGTGAGTCATTTGAAATGATCGGCGCTGGAAATCTAAATCTTTCGGGAACGAGCTGGGGGGATGGAAATCTCTTGTCCTAACCATGAAAAATCGAAGTAAAGGATGTGAAAAAATGTATCGAAATTCATACCCGAGAACATAAATATCTGCAGAAAGCAAATCATCCAAATTTAGATTGTCAGGAGGAGATCTTCCAGCCACATTCCATATAGCAACAAAAACTCTAAAGACAAAACCACTCAGTTTGCAATTTCAAACCAACCAAATTGCAAGAACACAAGCAAAAACCAGTCTCATATCTATAATTCTTTACCTATAGTTCTGCTCATCTATAATTTGAGGATTGTCGTGCTTCATTTTCCCTCGCTGCCCGATATCGCAATTTTTGCTGAATTTCTCTGGGCAATAATGAAAAGATATAAGAAAGTTATGAGAAACAATTATCTCAGAACCAAATTCTCAAACATGAGCCAAGCTATGTTTATGAACCTAATTTGCTTTTATGGATGGTACAAGGCTCCCTTTCAGAGAAGCTGTTGCTTCTGTAATCCATTTCACGTCTTATTAAAGAAAAAATGTTGTTAATGAAAGAAATCAAGCATTCTGTACAGACCCTTATGACCGATTTGAGAATCAAAGATTGATGGAAATTCACTATTTTTTAAAATTTTATTTTGTCTTACGTACTTTTAGGCCGACCTTTTGTTTGGAGACTAAGAGAAACTATTTATATTTCAAGAAGCTTATAGAGTTGTGATGCATTATCTATTCAATGGCTCTTGGCAAGCTTATGCATTCTGTCTAATTGTGAGGAAGAATACTTTAATATTTGTTCTTTCCTTTCACTTTTATTTACAAAATGAACAATGAATCTGCCTTACATTTAATATTGGGAGTGGTTTTAATACATACATGTAGGTATGTTGAGGTAAATATGTGGATTCAGTAGCTTGTTTGGCCACTATTTAACCGTAAAAGTAGAATTAAATGCTCTATCATGTTGAGGTAAATTTTTTTCTTTGTAAACCTCATTTTTCTATGTTATTTTCATTTGTTTTAGTCATTTTGAGATCACCATGAAGCTAGCTGGAGTTGTTCTATTGAGCATTAGGTTTAACTTGATTTTTCACTTTGCAAAGGTTCTGATAGTGAGCTGTCTATGTAATTAGCCGAGTATGCTCTTTTTTTTTAGAAAGCCGAGTATGCTCTTTTGGACCACTCCAATCAATTTCAAGAACATTATATTTTTATAAATCTCTAGTGACCTTTGGATCCTATAATAATTTAATTATCCATGCTAAGTGTGGGTAGTTGCCCTTTTAGGGAACTCAACATATATTTTCTTTAATCTATCTTTTTTTCTCTTTTAGAAAACTAGAAAATTAGAGCTTCGCTCCACAATTCCATTCCAGATGAGTCTCGAAAGAGCTTCGATCACTGTGCCACTCCTTGGGTACTTTCCTTACTTTATGTATCAATAACATGCTTCTGTTGATATTTCTTTTTTTTCTTGTTAAACCATTACAGGTGTGGCTGGTGACTCGTTGGAGATGAAAGGGTGTGTGCAAAAAAAGAACTTTTTCACTTTCACTCTCTTCCTCATTCATGTTGATGTGAACTGAATTTTAGATTCAAGGTTTGAA
The DNA here is from genome assembly GCA_037833695.1 of Sechiopsis laciniata. Taxonomy (NCBI): domain Eukaryota; kingdom Viridiplantae; phylum Streptophyta; class Magnoliopsida; order Cucurbitales; family Cucurbitaceae; genus Sechiopsis; species Sechiopsis laciniata. The sequence continues at coordinate 14,065 of JBBMKA010044446.1, read as the reverse complement.
TTAACCCAAAAATTTCAAGGGAATCAAGTTCAGAGCCATACATTTTTTATGATTTCCTTTTCTATTGGAGCATTCAACTGTAATTTTTTTTTTCTCTATATCTCCATAGTTGATTTCTTGTTTATTTGTTTTATAGAACTCTTTCACCGCTTTCTGAATTTTAGTCTAGATGGTGTATCAATAGCAAAATGTAAACGAAGTGCTCTAAGATTTTTTTTTTTTTTATTGAGTTTTCTCGTTCATTTTAACAAAAACGTGACTCAAGGTGATAATTAAATCCTGGTCACCTATGCTTGCTTTTGTTGTTTGTAATTGTTATATGATTTGTTAACTTGCCACTTATTGATGTGCTCTCGATCAATTAGATTTTTTAAAAAAATTTTTTTTTATTGATTTATTGTTATTTTTTATATAATCTGGGATAATTCATCTGTTATCGGTCAATAAATGTGTAATTATGTGGTAGCTGTAACGACCTGACTTTCTAAAATACTCTAATGGGGTTACGGGAGCACGCATTTAAAAATCCTCAAATAAATTTGATAAACACATGCAACTTCCAACGAAACCTCGTAATATCATAAAATATAACTGATAGTTCGAAAATATATAAAACATGGTTTGGGATCCCGATAGTTCAAAACGAAATACATTTCGACAGAGTTCAACATAAAGTTCAACACAAAATAAAAGTAATGCAGAATGGAGAATGACGACACCGTGTCCATGATCGATGCAGCTCCCAGCCTAGTCACTTCAGACCTTAAAATGTAAGGGGTGAGTATATCGAAATATACCCAGTAAGGAGTCCCACCATGGGGTTAAACATGCAAACAAAACCAAGTTAGAAGATACGACAACTGAAGCTAAGCGCCTCGCACATGCGTGCACGGCCCCCGGGCCAATCACGAGCAAGCAATGTCAAATGACGGCGTGCAAGCCGTGAGCAAAGATATAGCTAATGCCGAGAAAACATCTGACCACTATTAAGGGAGGACCACAAGTGAGGGTAAACACACAGGTCCCCTAAACCTCGGGTCGGGACACGTCGCATACCGTGTCCGCTGAGACATACACAAATATCTCGGGGGTAGGTTGACCTATGTCACGGACACGTCCCAACTGCTAACCCATAGCATGCGGCGTCATGAGCAAACCATGCTGGGGTTAGCAGATGGAGCCCTTAGCCCGAGGTTTAGGGATGCTGTATGTTCCTCTCACTCGTGGCGGGTTCCTAATAGAGGTTAGGCTACCCCAAGACATTTGTGTATATCTCCACGGTTGCAGTTTGGCAGATCCCTGACAGAGGTCAGGCTACCCCGAGACATTTGAGTATGTCTCTGCGGACACGGTATGGGATGTGTCCCGACTTGAGGTTTAGGGATTCTACGTGTTTTCCTCACTCGTGGTCCTCCATGACAAGGGTAGGTGACTTTATCGATTTTTGTATTATTCCTTCTGATACGCTGTTAGAGTGGCGCAACAAAAGCGTGGCAGGTCCCTAAGTGGTCAGGCTACCCAAAGACATCCGTGTATGCTCCGTGAGCACACCATGACGGGTCCCTGACATAGGTCAGGCCACCCCCGAGACATTTGTGTATGTCTCAACGGATTGTGATGTGCTTTTGGAGGGTGTGGGGGTCGGAGGCGGCTGCAGCTTGGACTACGGAGTCTTGATCCATTGTGGCAGAGAGTTAGGCAGTTGTGTAGCCGGTGACAAGGCCCACCTCCATGGAAGGAGGAGAAAGAAGAAAAAGGGGTCAACATCAATTTCTTTCTTTTAAAAAATTAAAAAAAGAGTACTTTTATGTAAAAACTTATATCGCTAAAAGGAACAGTCGTTTTCTTGACTGGAGAGACAAGACACTCTAAAATATTTCACAAACACGTCTTCTTTGTTTCTCAACTTCTCTTGTTTCACTTTTTTCTCTCTTGCTCTTGCTCTATTTTCACAATGGAATAAGTTATCTATTTATAGCCTATTACAAGCTTGTTCTACAAGACTCTATAGCCATAAATTTGTAACCATTTTGGCATTCAATTACAAGAAACCATTTTGCCACTAACTCCTAAATTAAGACTCACTAACCACATTTAAGAGCCCACTAACTCCCAAATAAAAAAACTTCTACTATCAACAATTAAACAACACATTAAAATATAGCATTAAAGTTTATTTCAACAAAATTCTTCCATAAACTTAAATGCTTCTGCCATCCGTCATGCCAATCATCTTCTTGAATTTATCGAATACAACCTTTGGTAACGGTTTTGTAAAGATATCTACAACTTGATCTTGACTCACCATATGCAACAATTCCACCTTCCTTCGTTCACATGATTTCGGATAAAATGAAAACGAACATCAATATGTTTGCTTATTTCATGATTCACTGGATTCTTTGCTAACTCAATTGTTGATCTGTTGTCAACTTGAATCACGGTTGTACCAAGTTGCTTTAGCTCCATCTTGCCCAATAAATTTATGAGCCATATCGCCTGACATACACACCAAGAAGCTGCAACATATTCAGCTTCGCATGTCGAAAGCGTCACAATCAGTTGTTTCTTTGATAGCCAAGTAAATTCTATGTTGCCCATAAAGAATCCGTAACCCGATGTACTTTTTCGTTCATCTACGTCTCCGCACCAATCACTGTTGGAGTATCCAATCAACTTATAATCTTCTGCTTTCGAATATAATATTCCAAGTGACATTGTACCTTGGATGTATCGTAAAATTCGCTTCAATGCCTTTCAATGCGTATAAACCGGCTCCTCCATGGACCGACTGACAATGCCAACACTCAATGCGATGTCTGGCCTTGTACATATGAGATAGCAAAGGCTTCCCACCAAACTTTTGTATCTGTTCGCATCTACACGTTCTCCTTCATCGAACTTCAAAAGTTTTGTACCTGGTTCCATTGGTATTAAAACTGGGTTGCAATTCGCCATCTTGAACTTTTTCAAGATCTCCATTGCATAATTCTCCTATGATACAAAAATGCCCATCTCTTCTTGTTTAACCTCCAAACCGAGGAAAAACTTCAGGAAACCCAAATATGTCATCTCAAATTCTCGCTTCATTGTGCTCTTAAATTCTTCTATCATCACATTACTATTACCCATAAAAATCAGGTCATCAACAGAAAGAGCAACAAAAATCACATTACCTCTACACTGTTTTGTGTAGAGTGCATGCTCGTAAGGACATTGCATGTACCCGTTCTCCTTGAAATATGTATCAATGCGAATGTTCCACACTAGCAGTGCTTGCTTCAACCCTTAAAGTGCTTTCTTCAATTTTAGCACTTTCTTCTTTTCTCCAACTTTCACATATTCCTGGTGGTTGCTCAATGTACGCTTCTTTTTCAAGCACACCGTTCAAGAATTTCGTCTTGACATCCATCTGAAAAATTGGCCATCTGAATTGAGCCACATGAGAAATAAGCAATCGGATTGTCTCCATTCTTGCAATGGGAGCAAAGACTTCATCATAGTCAATTCTCGCTTTATGCTTGTATCCCTTCGTAAAAAGTCGCACCTTGTAATGCTCTATCTTTCCTTGAGCATTCATCTTCTTTTTGAATACCCACTTCACACTAATGGGCTGACTTGCATTCGGCAATTTTGTCAGCTTCCATGTATCATTGCGCTCAATCGCATTGATCTCCTCATCCATGGCAGTTTTCCACTTCTTGTCTCGCACTGCTTCTTCAAAGCTGATATTTTTAGCATCTGCTAAAAGACATACAAGATGTACCTCATTTTTCGCATCATACAGATCTTGCAAACTTCGCATTCTGAGTTCTTGCAGTTAACATACTCCAAGTTGAGGAAGGCCTTTGAGTAAAGATTTTTCCATAATCCCCTTTAACTTGTGGTAGCCAACATGTCCTAACCTTGCATGCCATAAATTTGATGTCTCATTTTTTTGAGTCTTATCGACATAGGCAGACTCTGTAGAGAGCACATTAACATACTCCACTCTCCGTTTTTTCATAGTTAGATTTCCCAATATCTTTACGTCTTCATAGACCTTTACATCTTGTGGCCCAAATAAGACGTAGTTGCTTGATGTTGTTAGTTTTAACACTGACAACAAATTCTTCTTATACCTAGTACATGATAGACATTGTGTAGTAATACCTTGTCAGATTTATTACTAGGCACAATCGTCTTGTTGCCTATCTGAGCAATCGACAACTTTGTGTTGTTGGCTGTACGTACCACACGCCTTTTTTATACTTTTTCTTGTCTCGGAGTTTGCTCTGATTAACAGTCATGTGGTTTGAGCATTCTTATAATCGATGTGCTCTCCCACCATCGTCATGAGTGCTTGCTCGTCATCTTCAAAAGCACATAGTGCTTCAACATCCCATTCATCCTCTGTTTCTATTTTAGAAGTTGTCGTGTTGCTTTCAACATACTTTTTCTTCGCCCAACAGTTCTTGGACATGTGGCCCTTTTTTCGCAATTATAGCAATTTCCTTCTAACCTCTTTCCTTGAGAACTCTTATTTTCGTTTTTATGAGCTCTCCAAGGTTGTGTGGTTCCTTGACGACTTTTTCTTTATCAACATTTCCACCATTGGATGGTTGCTTAAATTTGCTCCATCTTTTGCTTGTGTAGAGTGCTTCTTCTTCACTCTTTAGCGTGATGCCTCTCATTTGCATAGCCATGGCTTCTTGACTGGCTAGCAAATTTTCGAACTCTACAAGTGATGGTTGAGTAGACCATCCTTGTATAGCAATGACGAAGCTTCTATACCTCGGTCGCAATTGATGGATGATGATCCTCTTCATCCGAGCTTCTACGATGACAGACTTTAGATCTAGTTCAGTAATCTCCCGACAGATCGACTTGACCTTGTGTAATTACTGAGCAATCGTCATGTCACGTTGTGAGATTGACAATATCTCACTCTCCAAAAGTTGTAGCCTCGTATCATTCTTCTTTGAGAAGAGCATCACAAACGTGTCTCATGCTTCTTTTGGTGTTTTGTTGTCCTGAATGTGCTCCAACATCTCTTCTTTAATAGTAGTCTTCAAAGCAAACATTGCTTTGCCTGCTATGATTTTCCTATTCCATAAGGCTCCATTAGCATTCTCCTCTGGCGGTGTAGTTTCGCTTCCGCCAACGACCTCCCAAAGGTTTTGTCCTTGTAAGTAGGACATCATGCATGTTGCCCACGTGTTGTAGTTGTTGTTGAGTTTCTTGATTCCTCCGATGACTTGGAGATCACCCATCGTGTTAGAAGTACCTCAGTAATACCAAACAAACTTGTTTTCGTCACAGAACTTGTAGAGTCACAGACTACTCACGACATGAAGAAATGCACTCACTAACAATCTTAAGAAATCGTTTCTGATGTGGAAGATCAGTCAGAGTTGCAACCACAGAGCATACTAAGAATTTCAAGAGATCAGACAACCTATCACAACTAGGCTCTGATACTAGATTGTTGAACACAACTCTTTTGTGGAAAACACCAACATTTATTATTAAAACCACTCAAGATAAGATTACAAGACAAGTGTTTAGGACTCACACTACAAAATCACTCTAGGACTCTTTCAAGATACTTTGTAGTACTTTACAACACTTGATTTTTCTTGGATACAAAAAATATGGTGGGATGAAGAGGTATTTATAGTATGGGCTAGACAATGTTGACCACACATTTGTCTAGAGTGTTCCTAAAAATATCTAGATATTTATGATTTTCTAGGACATTCTTTGAATATCTACATAAATCTAAAATTCTAAACACTTCTACAACTTATCAAGAAACTTTTAGAATATTGAGCTTCTACTCTTATTGGGCTAATTAATATTCTTCATGATGATTGAGCTTTTATAATTATTAGGCTAAACTTCAATGGGCTAGTGATGACTTTTAACAGTTTAGATATGCACTATGTACTTGCACTAAAAGTATCTAAAACAAATTGTTGAATTAAAGTTTATAGAACATATTTATTTTTTTAGTACAAGTTGGGAGAAGGGGAACCCCAAATCATACAAAGAAGGTACTACTAGTCTTAAATAAATGAGAGTCTAAATATCAATTTTCGGGATCGAACCGTGACCATGGTGTTGAACTGGATTACCACCAAATAATGAAACCATCAAACGATCGTCCCTTTCTGCAAAAAAAAAAAAAATCTTATTTAACTCGACCATAAAATGGAATGACCAAAACGATTCGACAATGTATATATTTTGTTTGACTGTGCCATATTTGAAAGATATGTGTTTCTTCTTTAATTTCAATTACTTACAAACATGGTGAAATAATTGTAAGGGTCGGTTGCGTGTTGATTACATTGTTTAATAGTAATCCAGTTCAATACTATGGTCACAAATTCAATCCTGAAAATCGATATTTTCATTTAATTGAGAGTAGTATTATCCTCTAGGTAAGGTTAGCGGTCCCCTTCTCCTAATTGGTACTAAAAATACATGTGAAATAAACAAGAATATATGTTTTCATGCATAGAATCTTGTGTATAACATAGATGAATAAGAATGTTCGAAATACCTCAAATATAAAATAATTATGTTTGACGAGTATTTTTTAATAATTTCTACGACATAAGGTATACATGAAGAAATACTTTTAAAAGTTTCAATCCACATTAAAGTTATTTGATATGAAACATTTTTTGTTTTATCATTATATAAAACCACTAATAAAAATTAGGTTAAATTATATATAAATAAAATATTCAATAAAATTTATGTCAAACATACCCCTCAACTTTGAAAAGTATTAGAATTTGGATGAATACAGTATGTTGTTAACAAGAAGATGAATATAGTATTTTGCTTTGTTAAAATGTTAGCTGTAAAGTTAAGCTTTTAGAAGTTTAACAACAATAAAATAATAATATGTTCTCCAAAAAAAAAAAAAACAATAAAATAATAATAACAACAATAGAAATAAGAATAAAAATAAGAATAAGAATACAATTACATCAATTAGAATTTTATATAAAGTCAAACGGATAAACTTTTGTTTATTTTATTAATTAAAAAAGTCATCATATTAATATTTAAGCCACATGCATTTATCTTTATTTTTGAAGGAAAAATATTTTAATTTTATTATTAAAACAAGAGTTATGTTCAATTCACCTGAGAAAGGAATAAAAATAGAAAGTCAATACATGTTTTTTTTTGAGAGAAAAGTCAATACATGTTGCTTATGAGTTATATCATAAAAGACTATAAATCGCCTTGAGTTTTTTTCCATCAAAATAAAGAAAGCCTTAGTATAACAATGCATATCAATTCCCACCTTCAAGCTTCATTTGCAGAATATGAAGCAATTAAATTGATCAGGAAGAATGATAGAAACAAGAATGGTCTTTCCGTTCACTCTTCTCAAGCTTCGGTTGAATTCGGCAAAGAAGAAACGGTATCGAGAATTTCGAAAGCTAACGACGATGTTCTCGAGAAACTTAGTTCAAATCCTCTCATAAAATCAAAAGATCAATTAGAGGGCAAGGCTAAAATATCTTCAACAAAGGTTCTCTTAGTAAGGACAGCTGATATGCCACTTAGCAGGGAGCAAATGAAGGAAATTTTCAAACAACATGATAGCAATAATGATGGTTTCTTGAACATATGGGAGATAACAAAAGCGTTTGCTTTTCTTGGCTCAATTATTCCATTCAACAAAGCTCATTATGGTTTGGCTCTTGCAGATGCCAATAAAGATGGTCTTATAAGTGAAGTTGAACTCGACCAACTAATTGATTATGCAAGTAAGGTCATGAAGAAGAAATAATATTTGAAGCATACTCATGTACTTCATATCAGAATGAAATAAAAATTAATTACTGACTTAACATGTCATCCATCATTGAGTTTCTTGATTATTTTAGTTATATAATATATGTTCACACGATATTTTTAAAGATACTTGTTTGTGGAGTTAAGCTTAGACTTTCTGATGATTTGTTGTGAAAGTGATTCAATTTCTATAGTTTCATTCTAATTTTTCTTTATAAATGTATGTTCTTTACTTGAAGGACACGATACATGTTCTTCATTTTGGTTACTTGTTTAATAGATTTGTTTAACCTTTGAAGTGTTGGAAATAGTAGTATATGACTACTTTTTACAAAATTATATGAAGGAATGTATGTAGTTTCTAAGCATTTAAATAGGTGTTTATTTTGCTTCTAAAAAAAAAAAGTCTATTTTGAATAATTTGGAAGTGAGAAAAATTTACTTTCCCTCAATACCCATTATATTATTTATTTAAATAATAATCGCAACTGTTGAAATTATTTTTAAAAAATTGTATTATCCCATAAATATAGGCACAATATCGTTTAAATTATTAAAAAAAAAAACTGTATACTACCGGCCTAAATATAGGCAAAGCATTCGTCTTCAACCAACGATCCCATAAGTATATATTGAATCTTTAATCATTTATTTTTCTTTTTCTTTTTTTTGGATAATGTATCTTTTCTTATTTCAAATATAGTCTTTCACAATTCATATTATTTAGAAAAAATAAAAGATATTGTTGAAACCCAGACCGATTCAAACGCTGATCACGCCCGCTTCGAGGGATCTCCTGATTCTGCCGTTCAGAGTTCATAGTGGCTTTTGCTCACACCTCCCCAATCAATCTTATCAAGATAGCCTCGTGTCTGTTGGAATAAACTTAAATATAATTTAATGTATTTGGAATAGTTGTTAATTGAGGAAATAAGTAGGCAGACAATTAAAGAATAAATGTGTAACTAATTATGAGCTAATTAAGGAATTAGTGAATCCTTAATTTAGGAATTAGTGTGAAGCATTTTTTGTAAAAACTTGGAGACCAAATTTGTAATAAGATATAAATAAAGTGTTCATTCATTGTGAATTGTAGAGACAATCGTAGAGTAAAAGAGAGTGAAGAGAAGAAAAGTTGTGTAGAGAGTTATAGAGAAAGCAATTAAGAAATAAAGAAAAGTGTTTTTAGAGAAATTTGTGGTGTGCATTATCTCTCCAATCACGAAGCGAAAACTTGTGCGATTGTTAATTGTGTTTATTGTTTTGTTAATAGCATCTAGATTTTACAAAATTGGTATCAGAGCCGATGGCGAACGTGAAGGGTTAAATGTCGCTGCCACGATTGACGAAGGCAAATTATGAGAATTGAAGCATTCAGATGAAAGTGCTACTTGGATCTCATGATGCATGGGAAGTGGTCGAAGAAGGTTTAGTAGAACCAGAGAATACCACGGGTTATACAGTGACTCAAACCAGAGTGTTGAAAGAGACGCGATCGAAAGATTAAACTACATTGTATATGCTGTTTCGAGTAGTGGATGAATCAAGCTTTGAGAAGATTTCGAGTGCAACTACTTCAAAAGAAGCTTGGGACACTTTAGAGAAAGTGTTTAAAGGAGCCGATCGAGTGAAGCAAGTGCGTCTCCACACTCTTCGCGGCAAGTTGGAGAGCATAAAGATGAAAGAGTCAGAAAGCGCATCTGACTACATCATGCATGTGCAGACGGTGGTGAATCAACTCAATCGCAATGGCGAAAAGCTAATGGATGCACGAGTTGATCACGATTCTAGCAATCACAACTATAATAGTTTTTGGGTTCATGCCACTCCAATTAAGTTGATCACGATCTGTTGCATTTCAGCTGATCAGGCTGCATAGTTGGATCTTGTCCATCTTTAGATGTTCATATATATTTATGAGAAAGATTTAGGTGTAGCCGTGATTGTACTCCCACACATGCAGCTGTTGGTGTGGCGCATTTTAAATCTTTTTTTTTTTTTATAAGAGATTTTTCTTTTTTGTGGCCCTTAAAGTGGCGGTATGTGTGGGGGTGCACCCATACTCTATATTTATATATGTTTTAACGAGTTGTAGCCATATTATCATTTGTTGATGTGTTAACCACAATTCCTTTGATTATTAGTGATAGGGTAGTGGTCAACAAAATTTTTTTATCACATATAATATATACATATATATACCCTTACGTTATGAATAAACCAATAAAAGTCATGTTTGTCGACGTATCTCTACATAAACATTATCTTGCTTAACCCCAACCCCAAATATGCCCTATACATAACAACAATAGAATGATACTGTTATTTCCTATCTAAATATTGAACAACAATTAAGTAAATGATATGCAATCAAAATTATTTTAAAAAAGTAAGGGGTCATCCATGTTAGGGAATAATACATTCCAGAGAAGATTGTGATTCTAGAAGGTTTTAGGAAGTTCCTATAACTGCATATGGTTAATGAAATCTAGTTGTTACTATTATTTGTACTAGGATATTCCATGCGCATTATCTCTATATAAGGGCGTCCTCATGTATAATGAAATTATTGTTTGAGAAAACAGAAATCCTAATTCTCTACCTTTCCTTGTTTCTTATTTTGGTATCAAACCGTTCCCATGTCCAACGCCAATCTCTCTGAAAATTTTAGTATGACTAAGCAAGCAGTAGGTTTAACAACCCTTCCTTAAATCAACTTTTAAACCAAATAACCATCATCTAGCTTGATCGATCCAACCTTCTTCTATGGAAAAACCTAGCCATGCCTTTCCTAAAATGCAATAGAATTATCGGACATCTGACTGAAGAAAATAAATGCCCACCAAAAAGTTTCCAAGTCCCTTCATTTTTGTTTGCGACTGACCCAACTAGTCAAGTTTACCAACCCTTTGGCTGAAAATCCTTTAGCTTTTTCTGCAGGAAGCCAACCGCGACAAACAGAAGCTGCTCGCATCACGTCCCTGCCAGATCTATAGACGGTTCCCCTGACGCAGACACAAGCTGGATTGGTACAGACGCGGGTCCCACTACTGCCAAAAGCTGCAGCAGGCGCAACCTCACAGATGAACGTCCCGTTCTCTTCTCTAGCAGTGTCAGTTGTCGCAAAAACATGTGCAGGTTAGCAAACAGTGACCCCTACTCCAGGCTTGGCAGGTGGTGCATCAGGTACAGTGCAGCAGCCGCAGAATTTTGTAGATGGGGCGTCACGAATAGTACAACAGCCGCAAAGTTTTGCATCATATGGACTTAATCAAATGAGCCTATCTCCCTATTATTTTCCAACAAATACTTCTCAACAAATGGGGCCTATTTTATCTTTTCCTCCAACAAATATATATATGGATGTGATGCTCATGATGCAAGGGTTGCACTAACCAACTACTATTAAGGTGGCTTTATAATTCGATGACCCTAGAAATCGCAACTAAAGTGATGGGATGTAAGTTAGCCATAAGTTGTGGACTTCCTTACCTATTTAGTGCTCATTCACGAGTAGAAGAGGATTATCTTCGCTAGGTATTTCAATAGTGTAGGAAAGGGTCACAAAAAATGACTGACAATTTGCGTGTTATGAAAACTTATGCAGATAACTTATAGCCACTGGAAGTCCGATGTATACCTGAGCCCTAAGGGTCTTGACAAAGAGTACAATACTGTGGTGGCAAATGGGTAGGGGCAGACTGACCTCACCTGGTACTGCCTGGAAACAGAACTCCTCATTTTTTAAAGGAGAATTGATCATCAAAATTCCCAATAGGCGACCTCATTGAACCTGACACCTCAACCAATGTTGTTAACTTGAAGGGAGGCACCCAGCAATAGACCAAGCAACATAATGGTTCCCCACAGCTGAATGTCCGAGGTCAGCAGACCCACAAGGGTGGACGTGGTTAGGGTCGAGGTCATTGGAACAATAATAACAATAGTAGTAATAAACATTGTTATGTGTGTGGACGGGTAGGTCACACTACTAACATTTTTCGCGACAGGTTTGTCCTAACAAGCAGCGAGCTCCACAACATGGCGGTTTGTATCAACAACGGAGTCAGTCACACTATGACAACCAGTATGCATCTCCTAGATCCTCTAGTTGTGGCCTGTCCGTTCACCCTAAGGCCTATCATGCAAAACTCAGTTCCAACCCGTTTGTTGCCAGTGCCGAGACTGTAGCTTATCCACATTGGTACCTGAATATTGGGACATCCAACCATGTTACGTCGGACTACAACTACATGGAAAACCCTGTTGAGTATGGAGGTAATGAGACTGTTACTGTTGGTAATGGTGAAAAACTAGTTATTACGCATGTTGGCTCGTCGTATTTCCCTACGACTGATGGTAGTTCAAAACTTGAACAAATATTGTGTGTGCCTACGATTGCGAAAAATTTGATCACTGTGTATCGACTTGCAAAAGATATGAATGTTTTTTGTGGAATTTCATGGTAATTGTTTCTTTATGAAGGATATTTGTACAAGCAGAATAACTACGACAGTGGTGCTTAAAGGTGGTCTATATCAAGTAGAACCAGCTGATGAAATGGCTGGAGGTTTGCATGGCAATCAAGAGAAATCAGTGAATTTAGCTAATGGTCATTTAGTTTTCTCTACATTTGTTTTACCTTCTATTAGTTTGGTAGATGCGGTGGTGTCTAGAGATGTTTGGAACCAACGCTTAAGAATCCGTCTTTTCGAATAATACAAAACTTGGTTTATACTTTTGATTTACCATTACTGTTAAATGACAAATCTAGTTTTTGTAAAGCCTGTAAAATGGGTAAAATGCATGCTCAATCATTTTCTCTGTCTAAATCTCGTGCTTGCAATATGTTTGATCTTATACATACTAATTTGTGGAGACCAGCTCCAGTTGAATCTTATGATGGATTTCAATACTATGTGCATCTCTTAGATGATTATAGTAGATTTGTGTGGATATATCTGTTGAAATTGAAAAGTGATACCATGAGTGCCTTCCAGAATTTTTTCGCTATGGTACGCAACCAGTTTGGTTGTACAATTAAAATACTTCAGTCTGATAATGTTAGAGAGTATGCAAGAGTTCATGTTATGTGTGGCCGACTAGGTATCGTTCCCACTTCTCATGCCCGTATACCTCCGCCCAAAATGGTTGGGTAGAACAGAAACATAGACACATTGTCGAGACTAGACTGACTCTGTTAGCACATGTGACCATGTCGCTTAAGTATTGGTGGGCAGCCTTTTTCACTGCGACCTTTTTTTATCAACGGTATGCCTACCCCATTCCTAAACCAGAAGTCTCCGGTTGAGCTAATAACCAAGAAGTTAAACTTTCGAGAGTTGCTAGTGTTTGGCTGCGCCTTCTATCCATATCTTTGACCATACAACTCCCAAAAATTTTAGTTCCACACAGAACGATGCGTGTATTTGGGACCAAGCCTAGTCCATAAAGGGCACAAGTGTTTGAGCTCGTCAAAAAAGGTGATTATATCTCGCCACGTACATTTTAATGAAAGCCTTTTTCCCTTTGCTGCAGATGTTCTCTCTACTCAAGAGTCTCCTCCTGTCTCGATTCCTGTACCACCCCTGCACCAATGGCTTGGGTCGATCCAGAACATAGTGCCACTGAGTGTACCAATTCCCAGCACTAGACTAGGAGTCAACCCCGGTGATGTCAACACTAAGGTTCGTAGTTTGAAACCCATGCCTATTGGGTCTGACACATTGATGCAACTTTAGTCTCTTGTTCCACAACTTGTTAACTTGTCAGTCTCTCTGTTTGGCCCTCTATATAATTTTGGTGATCTAGTGAGCCCAAAAGTACAATCACCTCTACCGTCTGCCCTTGCTACGAACACACATCGTATGGTCACTCGCTCCAAGAATGGGATCTTCAAGCCCAAAGCATGGATTGCCTCTGTTAAACATGTTTCATTAGACTAGTTGGACAAAGAACCCACTCAGGCTATTGATGCACTAAAAACTACTATTTTGAAGACTCCAATTGATCAAGAATTTACAGCGTCGATTCAAAATGACACATGGTGCCAAGTACCATCGTCGTCCACCTAGAATGTTATTGGTTGCAAGTGGGTGTTCAAAATTAAGTGAAACCCAGACAGCTCAATCAAGTGTTATAGTGCTTGCTAATAACTCTCAATTAGAGAGTTATTTAGTCCTCTATTAGGGTGTGTTTATTGAAGAAATCATGGATTATTATCACACTTTGATGCATAGAACCACCTTTGAACAGAGAATTA
>JBBMKA010044425.1:0-20808 GCA_037833695.1 Sechiopsis laciniata | reverse complement strand
GGTAATGAGAGAAGTAGTCCACCTACCTTATAAACACTAGGAGATATCCTCACCTTATCAATGTGGGATTCTCAACACATATGACATGAGAAAAAAATGTGATCAACAAAACAGTGAAAAACTAAGCATTTGTGTACTACTTTCAACACGGACTAGCTCTAATGTTTAAGTAAAAAAGGAAAACATGTAGTAAAAATTTAGGAATAACTTAAAAGTTTAAACCTATAAATCATAATTTAAAATCTGTATTCAAGAATCTCTTCTATTTATAATTTACTTATCTTTCTAGTGTTAATGAGTGATTTACAAAGAAAGCGAGCTGAAATTAGCTCCTCCAGCTCTTTTTTGTCTTTTATTATGTTTTATTTTATTTGATGTCTCTTGCAATTCAAGTTTATTTCCTTAGTCCAATTTTCATCATAACGAATGTAATTCATAAATTTAAATGCATATTGGATGGGTAATTAAGATCTCTTTATGTGTGTGTGTGTTTTTTTTTTTTAAAGCTCTTTATGTGGTGATTGTATTACCCTATGAAATATGTGATCTTTGATTAGTGAGAGTTAGTCTATTGATACACTTAATTTTTGTTTCGTGCAATTCTCCTTTAAAAAATGAACTATTTCTGGGTTTGCAAAATATACACCACCATTTTTGTTTATCAATCTTTTCTTGGGAAATTGAGCAAAAGTTGTCATATCCGACTAAATTGGTTTTTAAAAAATTTATTTTTCTCCTCATGCATTTTCTTTATCATAATTTTCTAGATTTTTGAAGGACACATTTAAGTTGCCAGCAAAAATCTAAAACAAAAACAAATCTTTGAAGCCACTTTTTGTAACTATTTAATTTGTGTTTTGATTTTTGAAATTTTAGTCTACAACTCCTATTCCAAAGATATAGTTTTCATTATTTTGATACCTATATTTTATTTATATTAAATTTTAAAAGCAAAATAAAAAATTTGAAAGCTAAAAAAGTTAATTTTCAAATACTTATTTTGGTTTATGAAATTTAGTTAAGATTCACACACTAATTTCTTAAAAAAAGATGAAAGCATGCGTAGAAATTTTGAGTAAATACTACTTTAAATTTCTAAAAATTAAAAATGAAAAATCAAATGATTATGAAGTTATAATTTTTTTAGATTTCAAATAATTTTAACTTAATCTTTTTTTAACATGTATATAAAAAGTAGAAAGAAAAGAACATAAAAAGACTGATAGAAATAATATTTATTGGTTTATCTAAAAAAAAAAAAGTCATGTTTGATTTGATTTGGTTGTTTGTCTTTCTTTTTTTTTTCTTTTTTTTTAATTAGGATTATTTTTTTCTCACTTTTTCTATCATAGGTCTCATTTAATTCCTAGCCATATTTCAAAAACAAAAAATACTTTTTTGAACCATCATGGAGTGACTCAATTGTTCAAAAAGAGTCTTTGGATGCTTAAGGTGATGAGTTCAATCTATGGTGGACACCGAATTAATTTTCTACGAGTTTCTGACATTAGTCGAGGTGCGCGAACAAGCTCGCCCAGACAATCACGGATATATAAAAAAAAAACTATTTTTTATTTTTTAAAAATATAGCTTAGTTTTTTAAAATAAAAAAAAATTAAAAACTAAGGATTTTTTTGTTAATTAGTTGGTTCTTTGTTTTTTTTTTTTAAGAAAATTAAGTCCTTTTCTTTCCATTTATCTACTATAGGTTTTGCCTCCCTTCATAAAGTATTGGAAATTTGCTCTAGGTGGTAAATTTTTTTATATTTTAATTATAGCATTCTTTTCAAAATATATTTCATTCATAGTAGAATTTTGGGTGTTTTTTTTACATATTTCAATATTTGTCCTTACCATCTCTTGAATTGAAGACTATTTGTTGTATTATTGAAGATTATCTATGGTATTGTTTAAAGACTATATTGAATGAAAACTGTCTGTGGCATTGATTGAAAATTGTTTGTGGCATTGATCAACACTACTACAATTGGGAGCAAAGATGACGCGCAGGTAAAAATATTTTAAAAAACACAGATGAAAGATGACATGCGAATTAAAATGTGAAGATTTGGCGACGGATCCAAAACACAGCCGTCATAAAAGAGGATGGACGACGGGTGACCTTGGATGGCAGGCACCTTTGGTGACGGGCGGCCCGTCGTCAAAAGTCGCCCGCCACCATTTCCCCTGACATGCATTACTTTTCATTTTCCTTCCACTTCTTTCATTACTCATTTTCCTCTGAGAGAGCTTCTTTCTCATTTCCCCCAAGCCCTTCCAACCACTTTGTCACCGTGCTTGGCATTTTTTGATCTGTTTGTCACTATGCTCATCATTTTCGAAGGCGTTGTCAGCATTTTTCTTGCTCCCAAGATCTTCTCTCGACCTGTTCTTTCCCTCAAGGTGAGACATTTCGACCCTAAATTCGTGGATTCTGTTCATTTTTGGTAATTTGTTTGTGGCTTTTGTTCATTTGATATGGCTTTTGTGAATGTTGTTCATTTTTGTTCATTTATTTGTGGGTTTTGTTCATTTGGTATGGTTTTCATGAATGTTGTTCATTTTTTGTAATTTCTTTGTTGGTTTTTGTCCATTTGGTAATGATTTTTATGTGTTTACCTCCATTTGGTATGATTTTAGTTCATTTTCTTTTGTATGTTTGATAATTTGTTTTGAGTTTTCATTTCGTTAAGTTAGCTTCATGCATTAGATTAATTGATTTAGCTTTGTGTTTTCATTTGGTATGGTTTTCATTTGTTTTTAGTTTTTATATGTATGTTTGTCTCTCAAGCAAGCATTAGCTACATCTTCTATAACACGTGTTTATGTTGTGTTTTGTGTTTTGAAAATGGTACTATATTGGAAATAATTTATATTGTTTTAGAATATATTCTGATAGAAAAATGCTTAAATATTCTTTTAAAAATATGTCAGTAGATTCTTTAGTTGAGTACCATGGCTATGGATAAGTCGTGGATGTTTAAGGATCGAATGTCACTCGAATACAGTTTAGGAATTGAGATATTTATGGACAATGCAATACGACATTTAAAAGGGTTAAATTTGGTTTGTTGTCCATGCTTGAAATGTGTGAATGCCAAGTACCAAGATGTGAATGTAATAAGAGATCATTTATTTTTTAATGGTATCGATTAAAGTTATAAGACATGGATTTGGCATGGAGAAGAATCAATGTCGAGCAAAAGAAATATTGAAAGTGTTCCAATAGAAGTTGTAGATGAGGATGTGGATGACCCTATAGAAATGTTTAAGGCTGCACACGATTATTTTAACGATAAATCTCCAATATTTAAAGAAGCATTAGAGGATGCTAAAAAATCATTATACTCAAATTGTAAAAATTTTACCAAGATATCGGCATTGATTAAGCTTTATAATTTGAAAGCAAAGTTTGGATGGAGCGATAAAAGTTCCACAAGCGTCATATTGCCTAGTCCGAATGAAATTCTGATATCCAACTATTATGCGAAAAAGATTTTAGGTACTTTAGAAATGTATTATGAGAAGATTCATGCATGCATCAATGATTGTTGTTTGTATAGAAAAGAACTCCCTGATGCAGATTTGTGTCCTACCTATGAAACGTCAAGATGGAAGGTTTAGAAGAATATGAAAGAAGGAGTGAAAAATATTCCAGTAAAAGTCATGTGGTATTTCTCTCCAATTCCAAGATTTGAACGGATGTTTGAAGTAAAGAAATTGCGAGATTATTGACGTGGCATGCTACAGACCATCAAGTTGATGGGTATTTACGACATCCAGCCGACACACTATCATGGAAACAAAGAGACGAAAGGTGGCTTGATTTTAGTTCAGAAACGAGGAACCTTCGTCTAGCCCTATCAATAGATGGGGTCAATCAGCATGGTGACAAAAGTAGTAGATATAGTTGTTGACCAGTTATGTTGGTGACTTACAATCTACCTCCATGGTTATGCATGAAGCGTAAATTCTTGATGTTAAATGTTTTAATCTCTAGACCCAAACAACTAGGAAATGACATAGATATCTATTTAGCTCCAAGAGTCGATGATCTGAAAATGTTATGGGACACAGGTATTGAATGTTTTGATGCACATCGACAACGACGTTTCACTTTGAAAGCTATTTTTATGTGGACCATTAATGATTTCCCCGCATATGATAACTTGTGTGGGTGTATCGTAAAATGGTATAAGACATGCCCGATTTGTGGAGAGAAAATATCATCAATTTTTTTGCCTCACGGGAAAAAGAATGTATATCTCGAACATAAAAAATATCTACCAATCCTACACCCATATAGAAGACAAATTAAAGCATTTAATGGAGAACAAGAATTTGAAATAGCCCTTGAACCGCTAAGTAGTAAAGAGATTCTTGCACAATTAAAGAGTCTTCAATTTACTTATGGTACGAGAGGACTCAACAAACAACTACCTATAGAATCTTATTGGAAGAAAAAATCGATCTTTTTTTAATTTGAGTATTGGAAACACTTTCACGTGCGACATTATTTAGAAGTAATCCACATTGAAAAGAACGTATGTTCGAATATTATCAGAACCCTACTTGATATTCCTGGCAAAACAAAAGATGGACTAAAAACTCGTGAAGACTTGGCTAAATTAAGACCTGAGTTAGCTCCAAAAAAGGGAGCAAAAAGGACATACTTGCCTCCAGCATGTTACACACTATCGAAAAAGGAGAAGATGGGTGTGTGTAAAAGCTTATCTGAACTTAAAGTGCTGATATTCATCCAACATAAGCAAATTAGTGTCGCTTAGTGATATGAAACTTTATGGGCTTAAATCGCATGGTGTAACGGCCCAAGTTTTCGTCCCGGTTCCCCAGGAACGTTTCCTAGTTAATTCGGTTGTTTTGTTGGGCCGTTAGGGTAGTTTTAGCCTTGAGGGGCATTTTGATAATTTCAGCTTTAGGGACGAGTTTGGTAATTTATTGAGCTTCAAGGTTGTTTCTACATTTTAATGGGTCTTGGACTGCTTTTATATTTTTCAGGCCAATAGAGCTATTTTTTGTAGTTTGGAGGAAAGACTTTTATTTGATTTATTTCAATAAAAAGGAAAAAAGGAAATTAAACAGGGATTTGTTTTATTTGGAAAAAGGATTTGATCGATTAAATCACCTTGCCGTCATATTCATCGATCAAATCCCTTAGAAAAAGCCAAAGACTCTTCATCGCTCTTCATCCTTTCTTCACCTTACCGCCGATCACCTCACCTAGTCGCTTATCATAGCCCGACCCATCACCTTGTATCGCCTATAGAAGCCCTTCTACCTAACCAAACCACCTCAAGAGCAGCCCCAATCGCTCGCACGCAACCCCCTCGCCTATCACAACCTGCCCGCATCGCTGCCGCTCGCCCATGCTCACGCTCGCCTTCGTCGAGCCAGCCCCATCGCTCTGCTACACGTATCG
The DNA here is from genome assembly GCA_037833695.1 of Sechiopsis laciniata. Lineage (NCBI taxonomy): Eukaryota > Viridiplantae > Streptophyta > Magnoliopsida > Cucurbitales > Cucurbitaceae > Sechiopsis > Sechiopsis laciniata. The sequence goes on along the minus strand of JBBMKA010044425.1, from coordinate 15,368 downwards.
TAGCCGCTCGCAATCACTGCCCACGCTCATGCCCACACACACTTTGCACAGCCCCTTGTGCAGCTGCCTAGCCCCACGTCTGCCCCGCACGTACGCCCAGCCCCATAGCGACGCACTCTTGCGCAACCGATTGCAGCCCCGCATGCACGCTCGCAGCCTATCCGTGTCCTTACTGCAACCGAGGTCTTGTGCTGCCGAGCCTGCCATTCGGTTTAGGTAACCTCTGCTCCCGAGCCCTGTTGTCTTTGGATAGCCTAGATAAATGGTTGTTTGTTTGGATATTAATTATCTATTATTATTATTACTGTTTAGGTTGTGTTTTGTAAGTGTTGGTGTCTGCAGCTCAAGGAGCATATATGGTCTATTGTGTAATTCTTTCAGGTAAGGATTTCTTGTCGTGGTTGTGTGGACCCTGCGTGAATGTACATTGATAGTGTTGTATGCTGCTTGTTTTACTGTTTGACTAGCATGTCTTAGTGGATAGGTTGATGTGATATTCTGACTGTTTGAGAGCATGTGTTGACTTCTTGTGACATGTCTGTTAGTACCATGCTAGGGTTTCTCGTCTTTACTGTTAAGCATGTTGTGATCTATTATTAACTGAACGAGTCAAACTCTTACTATAGCTTCGATTAGTTTGTCATCATCTAGAGGCTGAGAGCAGACACGACGTATGTTATCCCCACCGGGTCGAGACCAGTGAGGATAGATTCTCACCCCCGATAGTCAGTTGTGGAGTAGCTACCACTCCGACGTAAGCCTAGTCTGTAGCCTGCTATAGCGAGATCCTTTCCTTGGTGTAAGCCTACCTCGAGACGATCCTTAGCTTCAGGCGTTGGTGTGAACATGCTGCCACAGTTGGGTGTTAAGGGCCTCCTACCGGCTATGGATCAGTGGACACCATTCCGAGTCTAGTTAGGCATGCATACCTGGATCGGTGTAGTTTGTGCAGGCCTACATATACCCAATTTACAGCAGCATGCGGTGTGCGCGCATACGCATTAGATGCCTAGAGGACAGCTCCCTCGAGCTAATGTTGTCAGTACACCATCCCATTCTTTTTTAGAGCCAGACACCTAGGGACTCACCCAAGTGTCCAGGATCAGTTAGAGAGCTGGTCACTAGCCGATAGTTAGAGACTCTCGAGGTTTGGGAGTTATTTTGATAACTCAAGTTTCTGCATCTGGTTAGTAAGCTGTATTGCATGTATGCTAGGATGCTAGATGATGTGTTGTTTACGTATTGTACCCCGGCTGGGGATTCTTACTGAGTACCTTTGTACTCACCCTTATTTCTGTGATTTTCCAACAAGTAACATGGGACAACACCAGGACAGCTAGAGAAGAAGCCGATAGATCATGGGAGTCCGCTATCTAGTTTATTTATTTGTTGTCATTTCTCAGCATGTAGCTGGGACTTCGTCCCATTTTATTTTATGGATTATGTTTTGAACCTGTTTTTAATAATCTCTGGCCAGAGGCACAAATTGTATTGGTTTTGCACTTATGATTTTGGAACTCTTTATCTTTCCTTTTAAGATGCTTGAGTTTCTCCCATGTTTTACATTTATGAATGGTTTTAAATTCATGCATGCTGAGTAAAAACTGCTTTTAGGACTATTTTAGAGTCGGATTCTTACAGTTGGTATTAGATCTTAGAGTCATAGATTCTTTAGACTGACCTACTGAGTTAGGTCGTTGTCCCCATGACCATGAGCATTCCAGCAACCGTCAGGTATGTCGAAAGTTAATTGTTTTAAAGGTTTTGCTTAGAGTACTTGCATCTAGCTTACATGTCTTTACTTGTTGTTGGTAGTGTTGGTCTGAGCGTGGACTAACTCAGTGTGGTTTAGGTGTAGATCGCGAGAGATGCCGATTACACGTAGTGGAGCTGGGACGTCAGCTACTGCCAACAGAGGTGGTGGCATCGCGCTGGATATTGAAGAGAGCACGTCTAGAGCTATTCCGACCTTCAGGCCACCTTTGGCCCCAACTGTTGTCCTATAGAGAGGATGAGCAGAGGTTGTTCTGCCTTAGAGTGTCGCTCCTGAAGCGGAGTTTGCCGTGGCCATGCGTGAGATGGTTACGGGCATGTTTTTCGAGTAGAGAGCCAAAACTCTGGCACTTTTGGCAGCGCAGTAGGCAGAAACTCGGGCACAGATGGCCTAGTTTGCTAAGATGTTCCAGCAGGCACTGCCAGCGATTCATGTAGCGCCGCCTGGTGGCGCGGTAGTTCCTCCTGTAATGGCCCAGGTTTTCGTTCCGGTTCACCATGTATGTTTCTTAGTTAATTCGGTTGTTTCGTTGGGTCGTTAGGGTAGTTTTAGGTCTTGAAGGCATTTTGGTAATTTTGCCCTAGAGCCGATTTGGTAATTTTTTGAGCTTCCGGGATCGTTCTTGCATCTTGCTGAGATCAGGGCTATTTTTATGATTTACACGACATCAGGGTTTGTTTCGCATTTTGGAAGGAAAAGGGCTTGTTTTGAGAAAAGTGGGATGTTTGTTTCGCATCATGTAGAGCCGCCTTGTGGCGCGGTAGTTCCTCCAATAGGGTAGAGAGTGTCTCCAGCTCCGCCAGCTCAGCAGGAGCATGTTGTTGAGCCAGAGATTTCTGAGGGTGGCAAGTGGCTCAAGAAATTTGTGAAGTGGAAGCCCAGAGAGTTTGATGCATCCGAGAACCCACTAGTGGTAGCAAAATGGCTGGCTCACCTGAAGTATATTTTCTGAGTTTTGGGTTGCCTGGATGTATAGAGGCCTAGATGTGTAGCCCATGTGTTGATATAGATAGCGATTTGGTGGTGGCAGTCCACTGATGGGGCCAGACCGATAGGGTCCCCACCAGCCACTTGGGAGTTCTTCAAGACTGAGTTTTGGACTCAGTACATCAGTCAAGAAGCCCACCTGGAGATGGTAGAGGCCTTTGTAAATCTGAAACAAGGAGAAGATACCATTGCGGGGTTTAAGAAAAGATTTTTAGAGCATAGCCATTTTGCTCTAGAATTTATTGCTACAGAGGAACTGAAGATAAAGAAGTTCATTGGAGGACTTAGGATGGAGGTTGGTCAGGATGTTCGAGCACTCACTCTAGAGACTTATGCCAGGGCCGTGGCTTTGGCCAAGATTTACAACAGGAAGTATCCGACAACGAAAGCCCCAGCGGTAGCACTTCAGAGTGTGGTAACTAGTTCAGGGCAGAAAAGAAAGTTTAAGTCTTCTAAGACTTCCTGGTAAAGAGGTCACCAGTAGCGCCATCACGGCCAATCTCAGGGTAGAGATCAGAGACGATAGTAGGGTGCAGTGAGGCAGCCACCTCAGTGCAGGACTTTTGGCAGAGTTCATTATGGTCTGTGTGGAGCATCTCCTAGGGCATGTTATAAATGTGGTAAGGAGGGGCACATTGCTAGAGTGTACCCACAAGTTGGAACAGATAACAGACTGGCTCAGCAGTAGGGCCGCTTGTTTGCCATGACTTTACAGGAGGCCGAAAGGACTGACGCAGCTGTTAAAGGTACCTTACTTGTCTTGGATCATTATTCTTATGTTCTGTTTGATTTGGGCTCGACCCACTCGTTTATCTCTGCATCGTTTGTTAGTCAAGTTTGTTTGGAACTGGAACCTTTAAGGTTCGAGTTGTGTGTTGCAACCCCTTCGAGAGTTAGTATGCTTGCTAGTGAGAAAGTTAGAGACAGCTGGATTTTGGTATGTGAGAAGCTTCTAGTAGCTACCCTCATAGTCTTGCCTATGAACAGTTTTGATGTGATTCTTGGTATGGAGTTGTTAGCCGAGCACCATCTGTTGATTGATTGCCGCCAGAAAGAAGTCGCATTTAGGCCGCTCAAGAAGTAGAGCTTCAAGTTTTGAGGTGTCCAGAGCAGAGTTTGTCCACCACTTATTTCTGCAGTGAAAGCTCATCGTTTGTTAGCCAGAGGAGCTTGGGGTTATTTGGCAAGGTTGTCTGGGGAAGGTCGCCCTTTGTTGACTGTTGATCAAGTACCAGTGGTTCAAGAGTTTGTAGATGTTTTTCTGTTGAGTTATCAGGTTTGCCTCTACCGAGAGGAGTGGACTTCATAATTGAGCTCGAGCTAAGAACTCTTCCTATCTCAAAGGCCCCATACCATATGGCGCCAGTAAAACTGAAAAAGTTAAAAGTGCAGTTGCAGGAGATGTTGGACAGAGGTTTCATCCGTCCGAGTGTGTCCTCGTGGGGAGCTCCTATTTTGTTTGTAAAAAAGAAAGATGGTTCGATGTGCCTTTGCATAGATTACCAGGAGCTGAACAAGGTTACAGTGAAGAACAAGTACCCGTTGCCTTGTATCGATGATTTGTTTGACCAGCTTCAGGGAGCTTCTGTGTTCTCTAAGATTGATTTGAGGTATGGATATCATCAGTTGTGAATCAGGGATATAGACATTCCCAAGACAGCTTTCAGGTCGAGGTATGGCCATTACGAGTTTGTGGTTATATCCTTCGGGCTGACCAATGCTCCAGCGGCATTTATGGACATGATGGATAGGGTGTTCATGTCATTCTTGGACAGCTTCGTCATCGTGTTCATAGATTACATTTTGATTTATTCTAAGACTAAGAAGGACCATGCCTTGCACCTGAGGCAAGTTTTAACAGCTATGAGAGAAAATAAGTTGTATGCCAAGTTCTCTAAGTGTGACTTCTGGTTAGAGCAAGTGGCCTTTCTTGGTCACATGGTTTCGAGAGATGGTATTGTAGTGGACCTCGCTAAGATTGATGCTGTGAGTTCTTGGTCCAGGCCGACTACCGTCGCTGAGATAAGAGTTTTCTGGGTTTGGTAGGCTATTATCGATGTTTCGTCAAGGACTTTTCTGGTAAAGTAGCACACCATACTCAGTTGACGAAGAAAGGTGTTGAGTTTGTTTGGGATGCCAGTTTTGATCAGAGTTTTGCTACGCTGAAGCACAATTTGACGTCAGCCCCAGTTTTGGCAGTTCTAGAGGGAACAAGTGGTTTTGTAGTGTACAGTGATGCTTCCAAGTTTGGCTTAGGTTGCGTGTCAATGCAGCACAGTAAGGTAATTGCGTATGCTTCTTGTCAGTTGAAACCCTATGAGTAGAATTACCCGACTCATGACATGGAGTTGGCAGCAGTTGTCTTTACACTAAAGATTTGAAGGCATTACTTGTATAGAGAAAAGATTTAGATGTTCACGGACCACCCGAGTCTCAAGTACTTCTTCACTCAGAAGGAATTAAACATGAGGCAGAGGAGATGGCTTGAGTTAGTTAAGGATTATTACTGCGAGATTCTGTACCACTTGGGTAAAGCCAATGTTGTAGCTGATGCCTTGAGTAGGAAGACGTCGCATTCTGTAGCTTTGTTGAGTTCCCAGCTTTCATTGTGGGAAGAGTTTGAGCGAGCCAGTATAGCAGTGTTGTGGGCAGAGGTTACCGCTAGGGTAGCTCAGTTGACTGTTCAGCCTTCAATTAGGCAGAGGATTATTGATGGCCAGCTGAGTGATCCCGAGTTGAGCAGATTGATGGTCAGGGTTCAGGCAGATTGAAATTTTGATTTTGTTGTAGCACCAGGTGGTGGTTTGAGATTCAGAGGATGCCTTTATGTGCCAGCAGACGCCGGATTACGAGCTGAGTTGCTTACTGAGGCTTATAGTTCTCCGTTTACTTGGCACACAGAAGGTACCAAGATGTATCAGGATCTTAAGCAGATCTTCTGGTAGAGCAACATGAAGAGAGAAATTGTAGAGTTTGTTTGTCGGTGTCTCACTTGTCAGCAAGTGAAGGCTCCCAGACAGAAATCAGCAGGTTTGTTGCAGCCATTGAGTAACTTAATGGAAGTGGAAGGACATCTCCATGGACTACATTTCTAGGTTGTCGAGGATACCGAGAGAATTTACTCAGATCTGGGATATTGTTAACTGGTTGACCAAGAGTGCACACTTCGTTCCCAGGAGGATCACTTATACCGTGGAGCAGTGGACATAGTTGTTCTTGGAGCAGATCGTTCGGTACCATGATGTGCCAGCGAAGATTATGTCTGATTGGGATTCTCGATTCATTTCTCATTTTTGGAAAGCACTCTAGAAAGGTTTGGGCACTGAGTACAGTTTCAGAACCGTGTTTCATCCTCGAATAGATGGCCAGACAGAGAGGGTGAACCAAATTTTAGAGGATATGTTGCGAGCCTGCGTGTTAGATTTTTCAGGCAGTTGGGACCAGTATCTGTACTTGATGGAGTTTGCTTACAATAACAGTTATCAGGCTACGATTCAGATTGCTCCATTTGAGGCTTTGTATGGCAAGCGTTGTAGGTCTCCAGTGTTCTGGAAAGATGTTGGTGACAGACAGGTTTTGGGTCCCGAGTTGTTATAGTTGACTAATGACGCAGTTCAGAAGATCAGAGCTCGTATGTTGACAGCGTAGAGTAAATAGAAAATCTATGCTGATGTTCGGCGTAGAGACTTAGAGTTTTAGGTGGGTCAGCATGTGTTTCTGAAAGTGGCACCGATGCATGGTGTTTCGAGGTTTGGTAAGGGTGGAAAGTTGAGTCCCAGGTTTGTGGGCCCCTTCGAGATCCTTGAATGGAATGGTTCAGTTGCTTACCATTTAGCTTTGCTCCTATCCTTAGCAACAGTGCACAGTGTGTTCCACGTTTCGATGCTACGCCAGTATGTGGCAGACCCTTGGCATATTGTTGATTTTGAGCCGTTAGAGCTGAATAAGACTTGAGCTTTGAGGAGAAGCCTATGCGGATTTTAGCCTTGGAGCGCAAGACCTTGCATAATCGGGAGATTAGTTTGGTTAAGGTACAGTGGAGATGTCAGAAAGCAGAAAAAGCAACCTGGAAGTTGGAAGATGAGATGAGAACTCATTACCCAGAGTTGTTTCAGTCTTAGGGACTTTTGAGGATGAAAGTCATAAAAGGAGGGAGTATTGTAATGGCCCAGGTTTTCGTTCCAATTCCCCAGGTATGTTTCTTAGTTAATTTGGTTGTTTCATTGGGCCGTTAGGGCAGTTTTAGGTCTTGAGCACATTTTGGTAATTTTACCCTAGGGCCGGTTTGGTAATTTATTGAGCTTTCGGGGTCGTTCTTGCATCTTATTGAAATTAGGGCTGTTTTTATGATTTGTAGGGCATCAGGGTTAGTTTCGCATTTTTTATGGAAAAGGGCTTGTTTTGAAGAAAGTGGAATTTTTGGTTAAAAGAATAATTAAAAGAAAAGAAAAGCAAAAGGGGTTGTTTTTTATCGATCAAACAACAAGAGTACGCCAAACACTTCTTCTCCTTTCTCCTCTCCATCGATCCACTCTCCTTCAATCTCCATCGTCGCCCAGATCGACATCACCAAGCCCATCGCCGATTGCATCACCTCACCATCGAGCCTCCCACACGCATTGTAGCCCCATCATCGGTGTGCCACAACCGTACCATGATGCCTTCCCTAACCGATCCGAGCACAACCCACAATGACGCACCGTCGAGCCTCCCCGCACACGCCACGCCTTTACTGCTCGCCTTTGTAGCTGCTCGTCCGCACGCCCCGCATCGCCTCGTCGTGCCAGCCGCAGGCGAGCAGCCCGTCTCGCTCATCTGTTCTTTACGCCCTCGCTATCGCATTATGCCTCACATGCCCACAGCTCCGAGCCGCTCAGCCCCATCGTCTACAGCTGCCGCAGCCAGCTTTGTCGTGCCACACAGCCTGCGATCGCACAACCGCTGATTCGCTAGCTGCATCGCTATGTACCATCCACGCAGCAGCTTTACAGTGCCGCATGCACAGCCTCGCCTGCCAGCAGCTACCGCACATGTCGTGCCTCAGGCCCGCACTTGACGCACATCCCCGCATGCCTGCAGCCGAGGCATTGTTCTGTCTGAGCTGCCCTTCGATTTGGGTAACTCTTGTTCTCGAGCCCTGTTGTTGTTGGTTAGCCTAGATAATAGTTATCTGTTTAGTTGTTAATTTTACTACTGTTTGTCTAGGTTGATTTTTCGTGGTTGGTTATCTGCAGCTCAAGGAGCATACATATTGTCTATTCTGTATCTATTTTTAGGTAAGGGTTTCTTGTCGTTGTTGTGTAGACCCTGCATGAATATGCATTGATAGTATTGTGTGCTGCCTGTTTTACTATTTTACGAGCATGTCTTAGTGGATAAGTTGTTGTAATATCCTGACTGTTTGAGAGCATTCCTTGACTTATTGTGACATGACAGTTAGTACCATGCTAGGGTTTCTCGTCTTTTACTGTTAAGCATGTTGTGGTCTATTATGAACTGAACGAGTCAAACTCTTAGCATAGCTTTGGTTAGGTTGTTGTCATCTAGAGGCTGAGAATGGGCACGACGTATATTGCCCCCATCGATTCAGGACCAGCGAGGACAGATTCTCACCCCTGATAGTCGGTCGTGGAGTAGCTACCACTCCGACATAAGCCTAGTCAGTGGCCTGCTAGAGCGGGGTCCTTTCCTTGGTGTAAGCCTACCTTGGGACGATCTTTAGCTTCAGGTGTTGGTGTGAACAGGCTTCCACAGTTGGGTGCCAAGGGCCTCCGACCGGCTGTGGATCAGTGGACACCATTCCGAGTCTGGTTAGACATGCGTACTTGGATCGGTGTAGTTTGTGCAGGCCTACATTTACCCGATTTGTAGTAGCAGCGGTGTGCACGTACATGCATTAGATGCCAATAGAACGGCTCCCTCGGGCTAATTTCGTCAGTACACCATTCCGTTCTTGTTTAGAGTTAGGCACTTGGGGACTCACCCAAGTGTCTAGGATCAGTTAGAGAGCTGATCACCTAGCCGAGAGTTAAAGACAATCAAGGGTTTGGAAGTTATTTTGATAACTCAAGTTTCCGCATCTGGTTAGTAAACTGTATTACATGTATGCTAGGTGCTAGATGTTGTGTTGTTTACGTACTATACCCTGGCTGGGGATTCTTAGCCTTTGTACTCACCCTTATTTTCTGTGGTTTTTCCACCAGGTAACTTGGGACAGAACCAGGACGGCTAGAGGAGGAGCTGATGGATCATGGGAGTCCGTTGTCCAGTTTTATTTGTTTATTGGCATTTGTTTTAGCATATAGTCAGGAACTGAGTTCCCGTTTATTTTTACAGTTTATGTTTTGAACATGTTTTAATAATCTTTGGCCAGAGGCTTAAATTATGTTGGTTTTATACTTATGGTTTGGACTGTTTACTTTCCGTATAAAATGATTGAGTTCCTTTCATGTTTTTAATGGTTTTAAATTCATGTATGCTGAGTAAGAACTGCTTTTAGGACTGTTTTAGGGTCAGGTTCTTACACCTCTAGTAGGGCAGAGAGTGCCTCTAGCTCCACCAGCTTAGTAGGAGCCTATTGTTGAGCCAGAGATTCCTGAGGGTGCCGCCGAAGGTGGCAAGTGGCTCAAGGACTTCTTGAAGTGTAAGCCCAGAGAGTTTGACGCATCTAAAAACCCACTGGTAGCAGCAAAATGGCTAGCTCACCTAGAGTATATCTTCTGAATTATGGGATGCCCAAATGTACAGAGGCCGAGGTGTGCAGCACATGTGTTGACAGAGACAACCATTTGGTGGTGGCAGTCCACTTATAGGGCCAGACCGATAGGGTCCCCACCAGCAACTTGGGAGTTCCTCAAGACCGAGTTTAGGAACCAGTACATTAGTGAAGAAGCCCAGTAGGAGATGGTAGAGGCTTTTACAAATTTGAAACAGGGAGATGATACCATTACCGGGTATGAGAAAAGATTTTTAGAGCATAGTTATTTTACTCTAGAACTAATTGGTACAGAGGAACTGAAGATAAGGAAGTTCATTGGAGGACTTAGGATGGAGGTTGCTCAGGATGTTCCAGCACTCGCTCCAGAGACTTATGCCAGGGCCGTGGCTTTGGCCAAGACTTACAATAGGAAGTACCCGACAGCGAAAGCCCTAGCAGTAGCAGTTGAGGGTGTGGCAACTAGTTAGGACAAAAAAGAAAGTTTGAGCTTTCTAGGACTTCCTGGGCAGGAGGTCAGCAACAGCCCCGTCAGGGCCAGTATAGGCCAGAGATCAGAGACTAAAGCAGGGTCGTCAACAGGGTGCAGTAACGCAGGCAGCTCAGTGCAGAACTTATGGCAGAGCTCATTATGGTCTGTGTGGAGCATCTCTCAAAGCGTGTTACAAATGTGATTAGGAGGGGCACATTGCCAGAGTGTGCCCGCAGGTTGGAACAGATAATAGACCGGCTCAGCAGTAGGGTCGCGTGTTTGCCACGACTCGGTAAGAGGGTGAGAGGACGGATGCAGCTGTCACAGGTACCTTGCTTATTTTGGGTCATTATGCATTTGTGTTGTTTGATTCAGGCTCGACTCATTCGTTTATCTCTGCATCGTTTGTTAGTCAAACTTATTTGGAACTGGAACCTCTAGGGTTCGAGTTATGTGTTACAACTCCTTCGGGAGTTAGTATGCTTGCTGGTGAGAAAGTTAAAGACGGCTAGATCCTGGTATTCAGAGATTTGTTAGCAGCTACGCTCATAGTTCTGCCTATGAGCGGGTTTGATGTTATTCTTGGTATGGAGTGGTTAGTTGAGAACCATGCGTTGATTGACTGCCGTAAAAAAGAAGTTGTGTTCAGGCTGCCCAAGAAGCAGAGTTTCAAGTTTCGTGGTGTCTAGAGCAGAGTATGTCCGCCGTTGATTTATGCATTGAAGGCTCGTCGTTAGTTAGCTTGAGGAGCTTGGGGTTATTTGGAAAAGATGTCTGGGGAAGATCTCCCTTCGGTTACTGTTGACCAAGTATCAGTGGTTCAAGAGTTTGTAGATGTTTTCCAAAGGAGTTACCGGGTTTACCTCTATTGAGGGGAGTGGACTTCATAATTGAGCTTGAGCTGAGGACTCTCCCTATCTCGAAGGCTCCATACCGTATGGCGCCAGCAAATCTGAAAGAGATGTTAAACAGATGATTTATCCTCCCAAGTGTGTCCCTGTGGGGAGCACCACTTTTGTTTGTAAAGAAGTAGGATGGTTCGATGCGCCTTTGCATAGACTAAAAGGAGCTAAACAAAGTTACAGTGAAGAACAAGTAACCATTGCCTCGCATTAACGATTTGTTTGATCAGATTCAGGGAGCGTCTGTGTTCTCCAAGATAGATTTGAGGTTTGGTTACCATCAATTGAGGATCAGGGATGCAGACATTCCCAAGACAGCTTTCACAAGTCGCGGTATGGTCACTACGAATTTGTGGTCATGTCCTTCAGGCTGACCAATGCTCTAGTAGCATTTATGGACATGATGGATAGGGTGTTCAAGGCATTCTTGGACAGGTTCGTCATCGTGTTCATAGATTACATTTTGATTTATTCTAAGACTAAGGAGGATCATGCTTCGCATCTGAGACAAGTGTTGGCAGTGTTGAGAGAGAATCAGTTGTACGCCAAATTCTTCAAGTGTGACTTTTGGTTAGAGCAAGTGGCCTTCCTTGGTCACGTGTTTTCTAGAGATAACATTGTCGTGGACCCCACTAAGATTGATGTAGTGAGTTTGTGGGTTAGGCCGACGATTGTCACAGAGATTTGTAGCTTTCTGGGTTTTGCAGGTTATTACTGACATTTCGTCAAGGACTTTTCCCTTACTCGATTGACGAGGAAGGGTGTTGAGTTTGTTTGGGATGCCAGTTGTGATAAGAGTTTTTCTACGCTGAAGCACAATTTGACATCAGCCCTAGTTTTGGCAGTTCCAGAGGGAATAGGTGGTTTTGTAGTGTACATTTATGCTTCCAAGTTTGGCTTAGGTTGCGTGTTGATGCAGCACGGTAAGGTAATTGTGTATACTTCCCATCAGTTGAAGCCCTATGAGTAGAACTACCCGACTTATGATATGGAGTTGGCAGCAATTGTCTTTGCATTGAAGATTTGGAGACATTACCTGTACGGTGAAAAGATTCAGATGTTCACGGACCACCAGAGTCTCAAGTACTTCTTCACTCAGAAAGAGTTAAACATGAGGCAGAGGAGATGACTTGAGTAAGTTAAGGATTAGGACTGCGAGATTTTGTACCATCCAGGTAAGGCCAATGTTGTGGCTAATGCCTTGAGCAGGAAGACGTCGCATTCTGCAGCTTTGTTAAGTTCACAGCTTCTATTGAGAAAAAAGTTATTGATGGCCAGTTGAGTGATTCTGAGTTGAGCAGATTGATTGCTAGAGTCCAGGAAGACGGAGACTTCGATTTGTAGTAGCACCAGATGTTGGTTTGAGATTCAGAGGATGCCTTTGTGTGCCAGCTGACTTCGGGCTACGAGTCGAGTTGCTCACCGAGGCTCATAGTTCTCTGTACTTGGCACCTAGGGGGAACCAAGATGTATCAGGATTTTAAGCAGACCTTTTGGTGAAGCAACATAAAGAGAGAAATTGCAGAGTTTATTAGTAGGTGTCTCACTTGTCAGCAAGTGAAGGCTCTCAGATAGAAGCCCGAAGGTTTGTTGCAGCCATAGAGTGTGCCTCAGTGGAAGTGGGACTACATTTCTAGGTTTTCGAGGACACCGAGAGGGTTTACTCAGATATGGGTTATTGTTGACCAGTTGACCAAGAGTGCGCACTTCATTCTCGATAGGATCACCTATACCGTGGAGTAATGGGTACAGTTATTTTTTTAGCAGATCGTTCGGTACCATGGGGTGCTAATGAAGATTTTATCTGATCGAGATTCTCATTTTACTTATCGTTTCTGGAGAGCACTCTAGAAAGGCTTGGGCACTAAGTGTAGTTTCAGCATCGCGTTTCACCCTCAGACAGGTGGTCAGACTAAGAGGGTGAACCAGATTTTGGAGGACATGTAGAGAGCCTGTGTGTTAGATTTTTTGGGCAGTTGGGACTAGTATTTGTACTTGATGGAGTTTGCTTACAACTACAGTTATCAAGCAACGATTCAGATGGCTCCGTTTGAGGCTTTGTATGGCAAGCGTTGTAGGTCTTTAGTGTTTTGGAAAGAGGTTGGTGACAGACAGGTTTTGGGTTCCGAGTTGCTACAGTTGACTAATGACGTAATTTAGAAGATCAGGTCTCGTATGTTGATAGCGCAGAGTAGACAAAAAAGCTATGCTAATGTTCGACGTAGAGACTTAGAGTTTGAGGTGGGTCAGCATGTGTTTCTAAAAGTGGCACCGATGCATGGTGTTTTGAGGTTTAGTAAGCGTGGGAAGCTGAATCCTAGGTTTGTTGGGCCCTTCGAGATCCTTGAGCAGATTGGTTTGGTTGCTTACCGTTTGGCTTTGCCCCCATCCTTGTTAGCGGTGCACAGTGTATTCCACGTTTCGATGTTACGTCAGTATGTGGCAGACCCTTCTCATATTGTTGACTTTGAGCCGTTAGAGCTGAATAAAGACTTGAGCTTTGAGGAGAAGCCTATGCGATTTTTAGCCCGGGAGCATAAGACCTTGCGTAACCGGGAGATCAGTTTGGTTAAGGTACAGTGGAGATGTCAGAAAGTAGAGGAAGCAACCTAGGAGTTGGAAGATGAGATGAGGACTCACTATCTGGAGTTATTTCAGTCTTAGGTACTTTCGGGGACAAAAGTCATAAAATGAGGGAGTATTGTAACGGCCCAAGCTTTCATCCCGGTTCCACATGTACGTTTCCTAGTTAATTCGGTTGTTTCGTTGGGCTGTTAGGGCAGTTTTAGCCTTAAGGGGCATTTTGGTAATTTTAGCTTTAGGAGCTAGTTTGGTAATTTATTGAGCTTCATGGTTGTTTCTGCATTTTAATGGGCCTTGGGCTGCTTTTGTATTTTTCAGGCCAAAAGAGCTAGTTTTGCAGTTTGGAGGAATGTCTTTTATTTAATTTATTTTAATAAAAAGGATAAAGGGAAATTAAACAGGGATTTGTTTTATTTGGAAAAAGGGTTTGATCGATTAAATCACCTTGTTGTCACATTCATCGATCAAATCCCTCAGAAAAAGCCAGAGACTCTTCATCGCTCTTTATCCCTTCTTCTCCTTGTAGCCGATTACCTCACTGAGTTACCGATCAAAGCCCCGACCCATCGCCTTGCATCGCCGATCGAAGCCCTTCTGCCCAGCCGAACCACCTCGAGAGCAGTCGCAACAACTCACACACAACCTCCTCGCCGATCGAAGCCTACTCGCATCGCTGCTGCTCGCCCATGCTCACGTTCACCTTCGTCGAGCCAGCCCAATCGCTGGGCCACACGTATCACAGCCGCTCGCCTTACCGATCGCAATCGCTGCCCACGGTCACACCTGCACACTCTTCGCCCAGCCGTGCCGTACAGCCCCTTACGCAGCCACCCAGCCCCACGTCTGCCCCTCACTCACGCCTAGCCCCGTAGTGACGCACTCTTGCACAGCCAATTGCAGCCCCGCAGTTGCTCCATGTCGCCCGCAGCCTGTTTGTATCCTTGCCATAGTCGAGGCCTTGTGCTGCTGAGCCTGCCGTTCGATTTGGGTAACCTCTATTCTCGAGCCCTGTTGTCTTTGGATAGCCTAGATAAATGGTTGTCTATTTGGATATTAATTACCTATTATTATTACTGTTTAGGTTGTGTTTGTACGTGTTGGTGCCTGCAGCTCAAAGAGCATATATGGTCTATTCTGTAATTGTTTAAGGTAAGGATTTCTTGTCGTGGTTATGTGGACCCTGCGTGAATGTACATTGATAGTGTTATATGCTACTTGTTTTACTGTTTGACTAGCATGTCTTAGGTTGATGTGATATCCTGACTGTTTGAGAGCATGTGTTGACTTCTTGTGACATGTCTATTATTACCATGCTAGGGTTTCTCATCTTTACAGTTAAGCATGTTGTGATCTGTTATGAACTGAATGAGTCAAACTCTTAGTATAGCTTCAGTTAGGTTGTCATCATCTAGAGGATGAAAGGGGACACGACATATGTTATCCCCATCAGGTCGGGACCTGCGAGGACAGATTTCTGCCCTCGATAGTCGGTTGTGGAGTAGCTACCACTCCGACATAAGCCTAGTCTATAGCTTGCTAAAGTGGGATCCTTTCCTTGGTGTAAGCCTACCTCGGGACGATCCTTAGCTTCAGGAGTTGGTGTGAACAGGCTGCCACAGTTGGGTGTCGAGGGCCTTCCACCGGCTGTGGATTAGTGGACACTATTCCGAGTCTAGTTAGGCATGCGTACCTGGATCGATGTAGTTTGTGCAGGCATACATATACTCGATTTTTAGCAGCATGCAGTGTGCGAGTACACGCATTAGATGCCGAGAGGATGGCTTCCTCGGGCTAATGTCGTCAGTACACCATCCTGTTCCTGTTTAAAGACAAACATGTAAGGACCCGACCCAAAAATGGTCCTAAACCTAGTCCTTACTCAGCATGCATGGGAGTAAAACAGTTAAAAATAAAAACATACAAGGCATGTTACTG
>JBBMKA010044414.1:0-20809 GCA_037833695.1 Sechiopsis laciniata | reverse complement strand
TAAAGTAATATTGATAAAATAAGGCTAGACTAAGATACTCATGAAATCCAGCAGCAATGAAGTAACCAAGAAACATGTGGTAAGGGACTCTATTGTACTACACCTACAAACTTTCGCTTCCGCTTCCGTTTAGCATCTAGACCAACTTCCGTCGCGGCTAAATGTAATTAACTGGCGCTAAGTATGTAATAGTTACGCGTTTATAGACGTAACACTACCTATCAAACATGCAAAATAAACTTAGGTTATTTCCTCTTCCGATTTATAGCCTTCTAGTTTGTGTGGATGGCCGGTCAACACTTACTGTTATATTGAAGTACCTAATCTATATGCTCTAGATGAACCCTTCCAATTTCTTTCTAAGACATGCTACTAAGATTCACTTTCTCCTAGTTTTGCCCTAATGAACTTAGTTCATAATACAAACAGGTAACATAATACAAGATATGGAAAACATATTAGAATTGTATTACTGAATTAAATGAGTCTAACAGTGAAAAGAAAATAAAAACAAAATAGTGAATTTTTGCCTTGATTGAGACTCTGAACTTCTCCGAGAAGAAAGAACAGGGACAGACCAAGCCTACTTCCTATTACAACAACACCCTACTTATAGAACTAGGTCATCGAGTCTCCGAATCTTTCATAATGGTAAGAATCAATTTCCGCGATGATTTCTCTTTTAATTTCTTTGAAAAATGTGTTTGATTTGTCTAAGCTAGAAATCTCGTGATTTCAACAATCTTTTTCTTAATTGTCTGGTTAGTCAACTTCTCGCTGGCAGATAATTACTTCCTTGTGTGTTTAAAGTGCTTCTGGCCTTGATCTTTCAAGCTTTATTGCTCGTACTCGCGCGTCTTGATACTTCGTATAGAATTACTCGGCTAGCGCTAACCCTACGAAAGTAGAAATCAACATAAGCTTTGCGAAATCCATGCTAAACGTGCTACTTTCGTTGTTTTCAACCTAATAATCGATATTTTTCATTTTACTCTCCCAATGCGTAAGCATTAGCGAATTACACCTTTTTACCCTAATTTTGCCTTACTCGCAATAAATTTTAATTAATAAGCGCGAACAATGATCCAAAGTCAGGCTAAAATCTGACTCTATTTTAGATTCATCAGAGGGCCATATGGAAGCCAACTCTTATGTGTCGTGGGTAGAGATCCAAACAATCAAATCTATCTCTTAGCATTTTCAGTGGTTAAAGTAGAATGCAATGCTTCATGAACGTGATTTCTTACTAATTTGTTGAATGATATCATGGGTATAAAGGAGTGTAGATGGATATTTATAAGTGACCAACAAAAGGTATTCTTTATTAAGTCTTTTTTCTTAGTTTAATTTAATTTTAATTTTCTAATATTTATTTTTATTTTATTTGTTACTTTCAAATTGTAGGGTTTGGTTCAGATATTTGAGGGATAATTGCCAAGTGTGGAGCATAGATTTTGTGTCAGACATTTACACAACAATATGGAGAAAAAATATTCAGGCAAAAAATTTAAGGATCTAATGTGGAAAGCAACTCATTCAACAACACAACAATAATGGATTAAAATAATGGGCACAATCAAAAGTATTGAAATGGGAGCTTATAATTGGTTGATTGCAATTCCCCCTTCATTATGGTGTAAGCATGCATTTAGTAGCTACCATTAAATGCAACACCACCATAAACAACATGTGTGAAGCTTTCAATTCCACCATACTAGAAGCTAGGGAAAAACCAATTATTGGGATGGTTCAATGGATTAGAATTTACATCATGAGAAGATTTAAAGAAAATAAATAGAAGATGAAGAATATTAAGGGAAAACTTTACCCAAGGATTCTGGTGAAGTTGGAAGAGACTAAAAAAAAAGTGGGGGTTAGCTGTCTACTTGGTTAGGAGAGGAAAAGTATGAGGTTAGTATGAGTTATAATAGCAAAGCATATACTATAATGACCTGAATTTCTAAAATACTTTAATTGGGTGTTACGAGTGCATGCATGTAAAATTCCCAAAATCGATTTAATAATCACATGCAAGTAAAATCTGTTTAACTTTCTTGGGGTTGTTTTATCATCCATTAAGGGGAATTCTCTAGCTTGATTGGAGCTTTTTCCTTATCAAGACCTCCATAAACCTCTGAGCATGTACCATTTGATGGATTCTGGTGCAATATCGTTAGATTCATCTGTACAATTGTGCGTCAACAAATTAACCAAATGTTTGAAGGAAATAAATCTGAATCGCCTGCTACTCATTCCATACAACTCAGAGTAGGATTCATCAACCTACTAGAAAATTATGGTTTTGTTTTGATTTATTTAATATGGTGTTGTCTTATTTTAGATATCATTGGTCTGTAATTATCATGCATCTATCAAAGGGATGTTCCTTTTTCATGGACTCATTGCGCAATTTTTTTGCATCCTGACATAACTACAGAACTCTGCAGGTACTTTGATTTCAAATCTCATTTTATCTATGCATCTTAATGGTTTATGAAGTCATTGATTTTTATTCATTTGTAGAGCATTTAAAGACATCACTAAAAAGAATCTTAAGTGGAAATCCATCAAGGTAGATGCAATGCTTTCTTAATTTACTTTTATGTTTTTTTTTTTTTTGTTTACGTTACTAAGTTTGTTGTTTCTACAACATGGGCATAGTGTCCTAAACAAGAAGAAGATGTACAATGTGGGTATTATGTAATGCGATTCATGTGCGAGATAATATTTCAGCTAGAGACCCCATTCACTAATGTTGTACGTATACTAAACCTTTAAACATATAGATATGATTATAATAATCAAGTGGTGAATACTATGTTATGTTTTATAGATGAAGAGTGCACCATCGACATATAGTCAAGACGAACTCGACAAGGTCCATGTTGAATGAGCCACTTTTGTGGGTTCATACATATTGTTTACAAGATGATATGTCTTCTTTTCTTTTTTTTTGTGGGAGATCATATATATATTTTTGCGAAAGTCTCTTGTTGGCGAAAGAGAATGGTGTCCAATGAAACATATTTTGTAAACTTACCTATTACATTGAGTGGTATATTTTGAGCAATGGACTTTTTGAAAATTGTAACACCCGTAACAAGTAAACATTGCATCAAGTAAGTCTAATTTCTGACTTTTAAAATAATGTCTCACTTATACCTTTAATTCCTTTCGAATAGTATTTATGTGACTATCCTGCAGTTATAGTAGCCACAGAAAAGTGTTGGCATACTCATATTCTTCATTTCTTTTATAGAATGAATAATATGTTGTTTTGATTGGAAAACATAATGGTTGTTGCCAATATTATTTGGAAAGCATGGTGGATAAGTAATCAAGTAAGTCTAGGTTTTTTTGTCAAATTGTTATTATTAGTTAAACTGCTACTGTTTTTTATTTTTCATTTGAGAAAGTTAGAATATTATGTTGGTGCTCAACAGTTTGTTTGCTTGGTCTTTTAATATGGAAAAAAAGAAGCAACATTGTAAACAATTACTTGTAAGTTTGGTCAAGTAAAATTTTCATAAAATCTCATATTACATATGTTGATTGATTGTAGATGGTCAATTACTTGTAAGTTTGATTTTGTTGGTAGCATGGTACCTCTTAAACATTTATTTACAGTAAATTATTTTAACACAGGGATCGACATGAGTTGAACATAAGTTGGTGCACTGTGTATTGGACATCAAATGATCGATAAAATGTCTCATCAAGGTAATCTTTAAGAGTTTGTAACTTTATTATCTTCGTAATTTCCTCGACCATGTATTTTGAAGTTTTTCTATTGCTAAGTTTATCTTCAATAATTTCCTCAACCCTATGTTAAATTACATATGTTTAGTGTTAGTTTATAATCTTTTCTATTTGTGTATAATAGGCATGGTGTTGATAGTGTTCTCTTAGTGCTTTGTACTTCTATTGAGAAATTTACAAGCTCATATTCCACTTTGTTGAAGTTTACATAATAATGTTTTTAGTATTTTATTTTTCATTCACTTAAAGTTTTATTATTATATGGTGTAGGTACTTTGTAATAGATAAGGATCGTTTGTATCGACAATTATTGTCCAAGTTTTTAGTTATCGTGCAAGTATTAAATTTTTATTCCATGCTCTAAGAAACATTAAGTGTAATTTACAACTCTTATATATAAACTATTTTGTATAAGAAAATATTAAATTCGGTGCATTGTGATCAATGAAATCTATTTTGCTTCTATGCGAATTGTGATATTATTTTTGAAATGCACTATTATTATTTTGAATTAACAGATTTTATTGTAATTTCAATGAATCAAATGAATAAATAAATAAATAAAATATAACTAGTTTGTAAATAAAAAAAACAGTCATAATATACATTTTATGATAATTTAAAACAGTCATGAAATATAAAATGACAAAAATATTTGTCATGAAATTCAATTTATGACAACTTTAAACTATCAAGATATAGACTCATGACTATCACAATAGTCATGTTATCCTTTGTATGACAATTTTGAACCATCATGAAATATAAATCACGACTATCACAATTGTCATAAAATGTGAATTCATGACAATTTAATATTTAATTTTATTTGAAAAAATAACTCTATTTTATGACATTATAAATTGTCATAGTAACAAAAACTAAAATTGTAAAAATAGCTTAATTTATGACAATTATAAAATGTCATAAATTG
The DNA here is from genome assembly GCA_037833695.1 of Sechiopsis laciniata. Classification (NCBI taxonomy): domain Eukaryota; kingdom Viridiplantae; phylum Streptophyta; class Magnoliopsida; order Cucurbitales; family Cucurbitaceae; genus Sechiopsis; species Sechiopsis laciniata. The sequence continues at coordinate 16,116 of JBBMKA010044414.1, read as the reverse complement.
AGATCATAAACCCTATCTATGTTGAATCATGACAGTTCTTAACTATCGTGGAAAATTTTCTATGACAATTTGAAAATGCTTAAATGATATTTTATGACATTGTTATTATATGTCATGAAATGAAAAACTTACCATGATTGTGGATACCATGATGGAACATAAATTTAAACATAATTGTCATAATAAGTCAATTATGACAATTAAAAATTACCGTAAAAAGTAGAAATTTTAGTAGTGATGATAAATAGTATGAACAAAAAAGTTTGATGACTTATACTGGTCTTTTTCAAAAATAAAAAATAAAATGGTATGAACAAGAAAGTGTTTGATGACTTTTGGTGCCATATATGTTGAGCTTTTAAATTATAGTGAAAAAGATTAGTGTTGCAAAACAAACTTACGATTCATATGAGAGAGAGTTATGATTAAAGTTTCATATCACTTATAAGTTAGAAAAATCATAAGTTTATCCAACCAAACTTTAATAATAAAAAATTAAAAAAAAAGGCCCACCTTCATTTCAAACACAAAAGCTTTCTCTTTTTTTTAGTTCAATCGTTTTGTATTCTGCTTCATTTATATGACAGATTCTTCTTGTAAAAAAAAATGCAAATTCCAGCAACAAAATCTCATTTTACTAACTTGAAAGAAAGCTAGTGAAGCCTAGAAAATATATAAAACATAGGTGTTTGGGGCATCCAACAAGTGTCCATCAATTTAAAATGAGGGAAAATTTAAGAGATATGTCAATAGAGCTTAGGTTAAAAACTTCTTGATCTTATTCACGTTCCAAAACATAAGACTCAAGAAAAATACATCCAAAATTCTATTTTATTAAATTTCTGAATGAAAAATAACATAAGAAAATTACAGTTAACAAACATCAACCAATCCATCAACCACACATTAAGTATTATTGTTTACAAAAATATGGATAAACTATACAAAACCCATAAATTTAATTCAAACCAAGAACTAAATAAAGTTAACATTAAACAATTTGTCAACATCAACTAGCCCAACCACCATTTACATTCATTTTCTTTGATTTTCAAAGTGGAGATCTTCTCTTCCAACTTCATAATCTTTTTTCTTTGTTGTGCTATCACAATTTTTCTACCTTCACATATTCTTTCATCGTACCATTAAAAAAAACTGCAATAGTTTCCATTCTCTAATCAAACCCTAATTTATTAACAAAAATTATAAAAACAAAATAAGAGAAACAAATAAAATATTCAATTGTATACGAAATACCCAATAATTATTTGTACATCCAAAAAATCTCCTAGATGGAATTTTGTTTGTCCACCAGGTTACCAATGTCGATCTTTGTCCACATAGCACAATCAACTTCCCTTGCTAATGTACATGCCAATTTGCTGGTGCTTCTCAAATATTTTTGAGAAATTTTACACGAATTTTCTTTCTTCATATTCAACATCCAATATCATCAACTTATTGCTTGATGAAAGTAAAAAAGATAAATATCAGTATCTAAAGCACTACAAAAAATTTGAATTGAAGTAATGAAGAATAAAAATAGAGATGAACCTTAACATGCTAATGTAAGAGGATGTCATTATGAATAAAAAAAATTAAAAAAATAATAATAAAAAAAAAATTGATACTTAAATCAAATTTAATAAGAAGAAAAAGTGGAGAAATTGTTGATGAAGATGTTTTTACTAGCAAAAGAAAAAAAGGAAAAAAAAATTAACCATTGGAGACTTAAGAGTATGTCAAAATTCCTTTAAAAAGTCATCAGAAGTCTCAAAATTAAGCAAATTGCAAGAACAAAACAAATAGGAATTGAACCCTAATGGATTGCAAGAACTAACTTATTATTGCCTTAAAAACTGTCTTCTTCAACAAGAATCGTGAATTGTGTTCTTCAATAATGTCGTTTTCAACCTTGTCTTCTTTTTCTCCACCTTCAATTTTAGAATTTAACTCCCAGAGAAGGTTTTTTCTCCTTTTCTTTTCTTCTCTGTTGTGAAGCGATGAAACTCCTTTACCTCTCAATTGTGTGATACGATAAAATTAGGGTTTATGTGTGATTTTTTAACACCTCATCTCCTCCTCATTTTCATTGTCAAGTCAACATGTACACATAAGCATTAAGCGCTCTATATTGGCTTTCCGTTAATGGTTTTAAACAGCATGGGCATTTGTGAACATTTTTCATAGTTCAAGGATAATTTTGAAATTTTCCATAAATCAGGGACATTCTTTGACATAATATCCATAGTTCAGGAGTATTTTTTTATAATTTAGTCTTTATAAATTGATTACCGAATACAAAAATTTAAAATTGCCTAGACTGAACTTGTAATGTAAAGTAAAAACTAAATCTCTTTCAAAAAAAAATCTAAAAACTACATCATATTATTAAAGAAAAAAAAGGACTAATTAATTTTTTATACTAAAAATGATTTTTTCTGGAAGAATAGGAAATGAAAAAGAGAAAGGTGGCGCCACAAAGGCTGCGGGGCCCATGTGGGACCAGCTTTGTCCACGTTGTAAAGTCCACGTGGCAGAATAGGATGATGTGTACATTATAAGCTAATAATTCTCCCAATCAATGCTTTTCCTTTTCATCAATCAACCTTTAGGTCCTTTTCCCATGTTTATGTCTTCTCCCTTCATCCAACTTTTTTTATTAGCTTTTTTTTTCTTCTCTTTCTCTTAATTCTTCTTTTCTGAAATAATTAAACTAATGAAGAATTTCTTTTATATAAAGGAAGTTATGATAAGAGATAGGGGAGAATTGAACTCTTGACTAAGAGAGGAAGTTATTATACCTTAATTTTTAGAATCATGATTAATTTGACAAATTTAGAGAAAAACTTATTGATCAAATCATGCTCATTTTATGTGTTGAAAACTTTCATACTAGGGAATTGGGGGATTGAATAAATATTGGATGAAAAATGATTCAATATAGAAAAATTGTATTAAAAAACAAGTAATATTTCACACCTTCAAAAAACGATTACGGTATTTCAGGTTTTATAAAACCATACAAACTAAATTCTAATTTTTAAAATTATGGAAATTAAATTTTAACATTTTTGAAATCATGAGTACTAAATTCTCACTTTCTTCAAATTATAGGGATTCAACTCTAATCTTTGAAACCATAAAACTAAACTCTAACTTTTTTTCAAACCATAAACTAAACTTATACTTTACCTTTATATTTATTATAAGTCCCATTTTATATCTAATTTATTGAAAACCAAACTGAAGTACTAATATTCAATTTTCCATATTTTCCAACCAAATCGCTCAATTAAATCGGTGTCAACTCGAACCGAATGTTGGTTTCGATTGGTTTTGGCCATTCTTTCGATTTTCAATTTTACCTTGCACACCTTGTTACTTCAATAAACTAAAACATAAGTAAAATAATATCAAAGTAATGAAAATCCTATATTAAAGTAGGAATTGTATAGGTTTATATTTAAAAAATCAAATGGTTATTAAACGGACCTAACTATTTTAATTTTAATTTTCCATTTTTCTTTAAAAAAATTAGATATTTTGTTATGAAGTATGAAATTAATTGTAAAATATTTGTAAGAAAATAAGTGCATGTAGTTTTTAAAAAAATGACTATGGAATGTGGTCTTACTTATCTAATACTTGAAATTTCATATGTTGGTCTATTTTTCTTTTTTTCATTATTGGTAGAGAAAAACTTGGCTTTTTATGGCTAAGGGGGCGAGCCCTCCTTAGTGGGGTATGTGACACGATTTGATGCCACCAATTTTTTATTTCAACAATACTATTTTTGAAGAAATGAAAATTTTGTGGCCAAATAGTACCACGTACTTCACTAAAGAGAGCTTGCCTCCTTATCTTTAGTCATAAAGAGCAAATTTTTCTCTTAGGTATCAGAAAAAAAAAGAGCAAAAGTTAGTGGTGGTCTAAATTTGAGTTGAAGATTTTTTTTCCTTCCGTAAGGCAAAGAATCTGTAGGGTCCCTAGGCCTATGTCCTAGGTTAGGTGTAAACTCAAAATAAAACAAATAATCTTATAATAAATAATAAAAAAACAAAAAACAAAAAACAGATTATAAATACTCATTTATACTTCATGCAAAAATCGCATCTTTAGTTTGAGCAAAACCTACGCATTAAATATACATAACTTGCTTATGTTTCCAAACATACAAACGCAAGCATATAATCTATTATATGAACACCATTAATCCATCAATATATACATACATATAATAAGAATATTACATTTCAAACAAAAAAGAAACAAAGCAGCTATTAGCTATCAGAATTTATATTTAAAGTGAAAATATCATACTGCTACAAATATTAATATGAATGGTCTTTTGCCTCTAACATTTCTCTTATCCAATTAATGAATCTTTAGGGGCTGTTTGTTGGTGGATATTGTGGAGGGTTAGGATTAAGCTGTTGAACAGTTTATTTTTCTTTTCTTTTTTTTCTTTTTTTTGGTTGAGCTGTTTTAAAGTGAATATTGGGCTGTTACTATGTGCCACATGGCGCAACTGTAATGCACCACGTGGTGAACATTTTATTTTTTTCGTTTTTTAAAAATTCTCCCAATAATTTCTTTTTTATTTCTAACCTTCAGCTTTTAATATATTTAGTTTTTTTTTTTCAGTTTTAATTTTTTCTAATATTTTTTTCCATTATGTTTTTCTTAAAAATTTCAACATTTTTTAATTAAATTTTTTTTTATTTTATTTTTTTTCAAAATTTTAATTCATAACTATTTTTTCCCAAAATTTTAGTTTTTAATTGATGATAGATTGTTCTCATACACATAAATCGTATTTCAAGATTATGATTCCCATGTTTGTTTTTAATTTTTTTGTTTTTTGTTTTGTAAACTTCATAATTTAAAATTTGGTTAAAATACTATTTTGGTCCTTAGACTATCATACTTGTTCCAATTTTATTCTCTAAACTTTCAAAAGTCCAATTTTAATCATCCAACTATACAAAAAGCTTAAGAATGGTCCCTCAATTAAAAAAAAAAAAATCCATCCATAGTTAAATTTAAATGAATTGTCAAAAAATAAATAATAAAAAATTAATTTCTTTCATGTTCCCCATTTTGACCCCTCCTCTTCCTCTTTGATTATTGCACATGTGAGAAATACCACCCCAAATTTCTGGCAAAACTTCAATCAAACCACAAAATGGGGACAGTGGCTTCAATGGGGATTTTGATTCAAACCCATCATTGTTGAGCTGTGTACAACAAAATGTAATTAAAGAAGGGTTGATTTTTAGAGCTGTGTAAACCAATTACCTTTGCACCATCCTCTTTCCTTGGTCTCTGTTTTTTTTTCTCTCCCCTGTTCTTCAATCTCTCTTTTCTCTTCAAAACATTTCCATCTAATTTCAAATCAAAATCACTTCCTTCTCCAATTCTCAATTCTAATTCTAATCCCATTATACCCACTTCCAAATCATCTCCCAATTATCACTGGCCCAACAAAAAAAACCACAAAATCACTTGTTTCTTTTTTTTCTTTTTTATTTTTATTTTTATTTTTATTTTTTTGCGGTGGCGAATAACGAGGTACAAAAGCCTGAATTGGCAAGACTGGAACAAATTCCGCCATGACTTAAGAAGCCGATATCCGACAGGTTTGTTTGAAGTTTTGCCACAAAGTAGAAATGGGAATTCATGGAAGGCTGAACTTTTTTTGAATTATCGAGTGAGAAATAATACTCTCTATTTTTGAATTAATTTTTTATTATTTTATTTTTTGACAGCTCATTTAAATTTAATTGTGGTTGGATTTTTTTTTAACACATGGACCATTCTTAAGCTTTTTGCATAGTTGGAGAATTACAATTGGACTTTTGAAAATTTAGGGACCAAATTGAAACAAATGTGATAGTCTAGGAACCAAAATGATATTTTACTGTGAACAAATATTCTATCCACTCGTGACATTCCAACTTACAAACTTATGACTTCAACAAAGTAAAATGTTGAAAATGTATTGAAATATTTTATTATATATTAAATATTTTTAAAAAGTTGCAAAAATTAAAATATGAATCCTAGAATTTAGCATTCACAAATCTCTACATAAATATGATATAATCTACTTTGGATATAAGTTTTCATAATTTTATTTTTTTTCATCACTTAAAAGATTTCATATGAATGAAAATGTTTTCCCTTAAGTTAATATATTGAACATCTTTTTCCTAATCTCACAATCTGGAAGAAAAAACAACTTTATTTTTCCAATGCTATCTTTTTTTCTTTTTATTTTTTTTGTATTTTCCCAATGCTATGTACAACAAAATTTTAAATTTAAATGTGTGGTTGTCATGGTTGCTCTCTAGAGGAATATGATAGTTTTTTAAAAGAAAAATAAATATATAAAAAAGTTTCTAACAATCAATTTTTAAATTTTTTTTTTTTTTAAAGTTTAGAGACGAAACAGAATAAATCTTAAAGTTTGGAATTAAAATTAAACTTTTGAAAATTGTATGGCTAAAATGGAGCCGATTTAAAAGTTCAAAAACTAAAATTTAAGTTTGAAAGTAAAAAAACAAAATTCTATTTTACCTAATTGAAAAACTTTGGACCATTCAAACTGAGGTGACCCCCTCCCCTTTCCAATTATTATCAACACATCTATACCTTAATTAAATATAAATAAGAAAAGTACTAAATATATATATATATATATAAATAAGAAAAAATAATTTACTTAAACCACTTTATTTATATATAGCGAATAAATCGTTGATATTGATACAATATCACACAAATATTATCATGCATTTTTTTAAAATTATATTTACACTATTCAAAATGTTCAACAAAGCGCTTTGAATTTTATAAATATATTGAAAGAGGCATTTCACAATCTTACAAATAAATGATAATGGTTATATTGATTCATAATTTTAATGTTATTTGATAATAAATACTTTCACATTAACATATGATATAGTTTGAAAGTAGAAAAAAAGAAAAGAAAAAAAAAAAAAAAAAGAAGACCAACACATACAACAAATAGTGGGTTGATTTAAGAAAATGATATTAGAAAGTAACTCTCTTCCATTGAATTGAAGTCAAGGTGGGGATAGAAATAAAGTAAAGCAAAAAAAAAAAAAAAAAAGGATTAGTGTGATGTGGGCTTATTACTTTTATTTAACAAAACAATTAATCTTTTTTTTTAGAGACAAGGAGCAATGGATTTTACATCTATTAATATCTATACTTTTACTAAAATCTTGTTAAAAGAAAAAAGAGCAAAAGGGTCCCTCATTAAATACACAAATAGTTATATGGTGTGCTCCATTGATTGGTTGAAGGAGGGACAAATTTTATATTTGTTTCCTTTCTCACCTCATCTTCTTGGATGGGATAGTGAAAGCATTGATTTTTTTATTATTATTTTTTTATTGGAGCTTATATTAAGTTGTTCATGCATCATTGTTTCTTTCAAACTCTTACTTTCTCCATGTTTTTTTTGTGTGTGCATAGTTAATGAGTTTTTAATATGATTGGATTATTAATTATGCATACTTTTTGGTTTTCTTTACTTTTTTTTTCTTCAAATTCAATGGCTCCAAAAGGACTATTTTATTATTTTTTAATTCCAAATCATCATTTTTTTTTATTGTAGCAATAGTTTTTGAGTTGGAAATCCAACTTTCAATCATATAATTGAGAATACATGTGAATTATTCTTGGACAAATTTCATTTTACATATGATCGCTTTATTGAATCAACATCTAAGTTAAAATATTTAATTAAAAAAGGTTTTACATGAAGAAGATTTGGCTTAGCATTTTCTATTCGATACGGGTAGTCTAGCCTTTTGACAACGACTCGATATGGTGTAATGTACACATGTACATTACTAGACCATGAAATTGAATTGAATTATAAACAATTAACGAAGTTAACCTCTCTAACCAATCATTTCAATTTCCTTGAAAAAAATTTAGAGTTTCAAATATACAGTTTAATTATGTTTTGTTTGAAAACCACTCTTTTGAGTTAGTCATCTTGAATTATTTAGTGGTCTATATAAGTCAGGCAAATAATAAAAGGTTTCAATTAAAAAGAACTAGTGTAAAACATAACTAAGAACACAATATTTGGTTTTTTTTTCAATTAAAAAGAATTAGTGAGTTTTTGAATTCTCTCCTTCTTTTTTGTCATTCTTTCGCTCAATTTTTAATCACATGTAGGAACATAGAAAGATAGATCATGCTGATGAGAAAATAAAAAGAAAGTGAAAATAAATGAATGTTTGAGGTGCATGGAGTTAGGAAGGATAAGTTTGCATTTGAAGTGAATAGTTGAGAAAAGAAAAGTTACCATATCAAGTTTTCACTTTTTTTAATTATTATTTATAAGACTTTTGAAATTTAGTAAAAATTGCAAAACATGAGTATTTAAAATTAAAATAATTAAATTTGTTAGTTCAAATCAAGATGGCAATCAAAATAAAATTTTAATAAATTAATATAATGAATTGGTGGCGTATTTAGTTATTTGGATAAATGGTAATTATTTTAACTTTATAGTCATGAGTTCAATGTTGAAAAATCACTATAAGTAGAAAATAATAATAATAACAACTTATGGTTTTTCAATTTGGAATCTACCTTTCAAATGGGCCCTTCAATTTGCAATCCTTTCTTTCTTAGATCATTCAATTTGAACATCTCTTTTTTGTTATTATTATGGAATAATCATTTGATGTTATAATATTTGAATGTCAAATTTTTTTTAAGAAATTAAGTTTTAGATAACTGATCACCATAAAAGGCCTTTTAGACCACTAGATTTCTCCATTATGATTAATTTGAATATCTCATTTATAATGTGTTTGGTGTTGTGTGTATAAAGTTGAGTATAAGTCGTGTTTTTTTGGAAAAACTTAGTCAAATTCAGAAAATAACTATAATATAATTATTTTTCAAAAAATTAACGACCATAGTCATTAATAATAATAGTAATACATAATATTGCATTAATAATACATAATATTGGATTAATGAGTATTTATAATAAATATTAAAATGTATTAATGAATATGGATACAAATATTATAAAATTTGTCTACATTTATAATTATTTTGTGAGAGTCTTTTTGTCTTCTACCGAAAACTTCAGCTTCAAATGTAACTAATTAAAAAAAAAAAAAAAATTGTGTATTTCATTTAATGACAATTAAAGGAGATTTTTCATAAATAGTAAAGAAAAAAAGTGGGAAATTGTCAAAAATTTTAGAAGAAATTTAAATATAGTAAAAATTAGGAATTACATTCCCGCCTACAAATTATTGGCTAGAGATGTCAATTTTCCTTGAAGAGACTAATAGAGTCGAATAACGATTTTTGGGATCGAATTCATGACTATGATATTGAATTGGATGATTGCCAAATAATGAAATCATCAAACTACGATCCCTTCTGTAAATAAAACGTTGATATAGATACAAGATCACACAAATATTATCATGAAGTTTTTTTTCTTCCGGACATTATATTAACACCATTCAAAATATTCAACAAAGCCCTTTTGAATTTTATAAATACATTGCAAGAGGTGCAAATATTTCACAATCTTACTAATCAATGTTAATGGTTAGATTTTTTCATTATTTTAATGTTAGTCAATAATATAGACATTCACATTAAGTTATGACATAGTTTGAAAAGAAGAAAAAAAAAACACATAGTATGTTGATTTAAGAGGAAAATGACATTATAAAGTTACTCTTCCATTGAATTGAAGTCAAGGTGGGGGATAGAAATAAGAGAAGTAAAGCAAAAAAAAAAAAAAAAAGGCATTAATGTGATGGGATCTTACTTTTATAGAAGAAAACAATGAATCTTTTTTAGAGACAAGGGGCAATGGACTCTACATCCATTAATATCTAAACTTGTACTAAAATCATATGTTAAAGAAAAAAACACAAGAGTGCCCTCCATATTAAATACAATATAACTGTGTTCTCCATTAATTGTTTAAAGGAAGGACACATTTTATATTTGTTTCCTTTCTCACCTCACCCTTTTGTATTGAACAGTGAAGCATTGATTTCTTTTTTTTTTTTTATAATTTTTTTTTTAATTGGAGATTATAATAAGTTGTTCATGCATCTTTGTTTCTTTCAAACCTTACCTTTCTCCATGTTTTTTTTTTTTATTTCAAATTTTTAGTTTTTATTGTGTGTGCATAGTTAAAAAAATATTTTTAAATGATTGGATTATTAATTATACAAACTTTTTGTTTTTCAACTTTGTCTTCTACTCATATTTTCTTTTCTTTCTTTTTTTTTTTCAAATTCAATGGCTCTAAAATGACTATTTTATTGTTTTTTAATTCCAAATTATCTTCTTCTTTCTTTTTTTTTTTTTTTAATATTTACAACTACAACGGTTGGTAATCCAATGTGTGACTTTATGATCGAGAATGTATGTTAATTATTGTCAGAAAAATTCTATTTTAGCTAATTGTCATTTTTCTTAATAAACATGCAACTTAAAATATTTAATTAAAATGAAATGGTGTAACGTTCACGTGTATGTTTTAGTTGCTCTTAAAATTTTTAGAGTTTCAAATATACAATTTAATTATGTTCTAATTCAAAACCACTATTTTGAATTATTCATCATGTATTATTTATTAGTCAATATAAGTAATGTAAACAATAAAAAGTTTCATTAAAAAAGAATTGGTGTAAAACATAACTACGATTATAAATATTTTATTCTTAGCAAGAGTAATGGTTCAACAACGTCAATACATTTATATGACCAAGAAATTATAGATTCGAGTTTTCCCTCTCTTAATATTATTGTTAAACTAAAACAAATATTTTGTTTAAAAAACACACAAATATTTGAGTTTTTTAGCAAAATGGACAACAATAAAGGCCCAAGCCTGAGCCCGAGCCCGAGCCCAAAGGTTTCATTTGAAAAGAGTTTGTAGTATATGACTTATTTTTAGAAACTTAATAAAACTTATTTAGACTTTAAATCAATGGCTAAATAAAAAATCAGTGAAAAGAGAATAATAATATTTCTAAAATACCCTTAAATTTAATAATGTAAATTTAATTAATTAATCGAGAAAACTTACTCCTTCCTCAAATCAAGGAGTAAATTTCTTTTCCTAACTAATTTCCTAACTTTTTTTAATCGAGATTAATATATTTTTTAAAGATAAAATTCACAACTAATATTATATTATTTCAAAACTAAATAACCATATTAATTAATGTACAATTTTGGTACTTATTTAAATATATGTACGTACTATTGTATTTACTAAAGTTCCATTTTTTTCTTTAACCAATGTTTTTTTTTTTTTTTTTGAAATCTTAACCAATGTTCCATATATGATATATATAAGTAGAATAAGATGCACACATTTATTGTACATACAAGGTAGATACCAAGACACATGTATAAAGTCATACCGATAATAATATACATACGAGAGATTTTTAATTGGGGAGGAGAACGTCTAATTAAATAAAGGAGTAAATTCCTTTCCCTAACTAATTTCCTAACCGTTTTTAATCGAGATTAATATATTTTTTAAAGACAAAATTCAAAATTAATATATATTATTTCGAAACTAAATATCTATATTAACTAATGTACAATATTGGTACATATACGTACTTATATATTAATTAAAGTTCCATTTTTATTTTAACTTTAACTACTGTTCTTTATGTATAAAGATTTTTTTATTTTATTTTATAAAAACTAATGTTCTATACATATAGATATATCTACCTATATAAGTAGGATCATATGCACACATTTATTATACATACAAGATATATAGCAAGACACTTGCATAAAATCATAACGATAACAATATACTAGAGATTTTTAATTGGGGAGGAGAACGTTTAATTAATCTAAATAAAAAAAAATCATTAAATTTGATTGAAAAATCAATAAATAATACTTAAAAAATTATATAATCCTCAAAATAAGGGATTCCATTTGAGAAGAAAACATTTAAATCTAAGTGACTAATTCAAGAGATTTCTCAAATTTCAAGAACCCCTATGGATCAACCATTACTAGAAACAGATTTTGTTTCCCCTTTGGTTCTTAGTCATGGTTGAACCAACCTCTAGAAAGAAGGTGTTTGAGAGATCTTGAAAGAAAACGAATTAGTTATTGGTCAAATTGAAACAATTTGAAGGTTTTGTTTCTTTTTTGGAGCTTTTAAGTTTTCATCAATGGTAGTGAAGGAATTTTTGGGTTTTAGATGATGGAGATGAGAACTTTGATGATGTGGTTTACTAAATAGTTGATTGTATGGTAAGTATAATTTATTATTGTGTACTTTCACAAGTCTTTATTGAGTTTTGTGTTATTATGTTCCCCAATTTTGTTGTCATTTATTGGATTTATGAACCCTATTAGAGATTACATATGGTTATACTAATGTTTGATGAAAAAAGTTTTTTTTTTTTTTTTGAGGATTGACGACGGCCATCTAACTTGTTTTTAGTTCCTATTGCGACACGAATTATGGTTTCTGTTTTGATTACGATCAGAAAATTGTCTCCAATAATTGTTGGAGGGATGATAGACAGAAAAATCATATCTAAGTTTCCATTTATGATATATTTTTTTGATAAAGAGATCAGTAAAGATTTTAATTTTGTACTAATTTTAAAATTTGAAATTTGAAATATTGTTATTATCTTAAGTTGTAATTTTCGATTCCTAAATTTAGGATTAAATCTAGATTTTAGATTTGGTAGGTAGTTTTATTTTAAATCTAAAATTTAATTAATTAACGCGCAAATAGTATTATTAACAATAGGAGCATAAGGGTCGATTATAATTTAATTAATTAATTACTAATTTTTGGAAATTGAAAATTAGATATAAATTTAAACTCTATAAAATTATAGAGATCTACTTAATAAATTTATTAAATGTAGATATTCTCCTAATTGGCCCAATGAGCTAATGGCATACGACGGTGGACTGTCTTTATTTTTATAGGCCAAGGGCCCATCACATATAATTAACAATTTAACATGCACGTTATATATTTTTTTAAAAATTATTAACATGTATGGTCAAAATTGATAAGATTTAAAATAAAAGAACGCTAAAACCAATCAATTATTTAAATTTATGAAGATTGAAAATGTTATTGAATCGTTTGTATTGGAACTTTACTAAACGATAATTGATATGTATCCTTAAAAATAGTAGGTTTGAATAATCAAATTCTATATTTTTATTCTAAAAAAAATTTAATATAAAATTTTGATTTGACTACATAGTTTTTTTATTTGCTAAAATTAGTATAAATTAGTGTATGTATTATTTAAACAACTTTTAATTCACGAACATTCTAATATATGTATGTATTTTTTTTTAAATAAAGTAACTACGTTCGTCTCTAAGAGAGGCACTGGAGACATCGAAAGAGTATTGTCACAAGTGAATCTCGAACCTAGAACCTTGAGGGGAGCATACCCTTAAAGCTCAAGGTTTCAACCACTGCGCCACTCTTTGGGGACGACTTAATATATGTATGCATTGTAAGATGGTAGATGAAATAAATATTAAATCAAATGGACATATTGGAAAAGTTCCATTTTATGCATTGCAAAGAGTCATTTGATTTTTAAAGATTTGAAATAGACATAAAAGTAAATAGAGGGGTGTTGGAGATACTAATCTTGTAGCAATTGTCTCACATTGGAACATACATATGTCAAGAAAAATCGTAGGAAATTAATTCCTAGGTGATCACTATGGATTGAACTCATCATTTTAAATACTTTAAAATTCTTTTTGACCACTTGAGCCACTCCATAATATAACCGGCTGTTCTAACTACTCAATTTCTAACCAGACTCGTTTTGTCCTTAAGTTTTATTCAAATATGCCCCCCTTTATTATTAAAGCTATTTCTTTCAATGATTATTCTTGAGAAATGTCATGTGATCTTTTTGTGAGGGAATTTTCCTCTTCAAGGTTGTACTCTCTCCTGCCTGAAGATTTCGTTGATTTGTCTTATTGACCGTCATTAGTGCAATGTTCTCTTAAAAAAATGTAAACTATAGATTTATATGAGGATATTTTTGTTTAACATAATATTGACATTATAAATATTGAAATGTTTTTATGAAAAAGAAATACCAGATTTAATATCTCAGTTCTTATAATCCATCCCTCTTATTATAAATTTTTGTGTAAAAATTAGGTAAGACTTCAACAACATTTGGGAGATTAAGAGACTCAACATGTGATCTCTTAATTATTAAATTGTATATAATACTATTTTCGCACTTCTAAACTTGAGATATTATTATCCTGTTTATAAGCTGTGGCACCGAGATGCATCAAAGGAGTAGATACATAATTAAAAAGTGTTTACAAATTAATATTATACGTAAGTCTTGAACGTGAGACCTTAGTAGATGCATATTCTCTAAGCTCAATTGTTTACTTCTATCATCATGATCATCTGTTGATTTTGAAATAGATACCTATAATATCACATGATATCATAATTTATTATCAATTGATTTTAAGATAAATGTTTATACAATTTAATACTAATTTACAATTTTTCCATTTTCTTACTTTTTGTCATGTATATACAATTGTACCAGCACGATTTTATTATCTATGCTAGTTTGTTTATCTAGTTTTAGTCATTGTAATTATATAGTTAAATTTAAATCATACTAAAAAGAATTTGAATATGTCATCAATATTTGAGTTATTGAACTGATCAAAATTTTCCTATAAGTTAAACCAAATATCATGATCCAAGTGGGGGTAGATTGTGAGGCAGGGCTAGCTAGGACGGTTTGGCTCATTACACTCATTGGTTTTTTTGGTTATATTATATTCCCCAAATGGGACCCACTTCCCGAATTTTTCCTAGAAGATTTTCCTCAATTTATTAATATTAAACCAAATTTAATTGCTGTCTTTGATATTGATTTTTCAAACGTCCTTTACATCTTTTAAGTGAAAAAGTTGGGGCTTATGATTTAATAACAAAAATTGGTGGTTCAAATTCTACTATCTATTTAATTATATCAACATTTTACGTTTCAATAGATTGTTTTTTAATGTCAATAATATAAATAGTTCAAGCGCATCTTATATTTAATGACCAAAAGGTCTTAGCTTTGTTTCTCATCCCATTGTTGTAATCCAAAATATATATATATATATTTTTTTTTTTCTCAAAAAAAAAAAAATTGTATCAATTTAATTTTATTAAACTAATAAAAATAGTAGTTAAGTGACATCTTGATGTATTAATAACCACCAAATAAATTCTTCAAAAAAAAAAAACCACCAAATAAGTATTTATCCTATTAAATTTATTCTAAAAATCTAATTTCCATGGAGTTTTTTTTTTCTTTTATTTTGTTATACATGAAAATTTCCCTTTAATCACTCCATTTATTAGTTTTTTTTCAAAAAAATCAGAATTAAAAGGTTAGTCTTATTATTATTATTATTTTAAATTATAATAATTAAAGGTGAAAAATTCGAACTCAAAACCTCTTAGTCATTAGATATACACTAGTCTGAGTAACTGCTTTCATTGGCTATTGTATAACCGACTTCTAATATTGTTTGCCAAATTTTATTGATATAAAACTTTGAAGTTATGAAACTGAAAAAAAGTAATATATAAAAAATATAAATAACTGAAGACTCAATTATTGGCAAACTAAAATAAGAAGAAAAAAATAAGTTTTCTAATGTAATTTATTGTTGCCTCGTCAGTCTCTCGTGGCTTCTCCGAAAAACGGGCCTTCCCTAGTTTTAAGGATGAGAAATGACGTGGCAGGTGGGTCACACCACAATCGCTGGATGGACTTTGGATGGCCCATAAAGTTCCACAATTTTGTGGGCCCAGATGAGGTGGCCTTCTATGCATCTCTCACCATTCTAAACCCTACTCTATAAGGGCTTGTTTGGCTAGGGTGGGAAGGGAAAGGAAAGGAAAGGAAGGGAAGGGAAAGGAAGTGAAGTGAGAGTAAATTGGTGTTTGGTGGGATGAGAAAAAAGCTGATGTGATAGTTAATTGGTGTTTGGTGGGATGAG
>JBBMKA010044403.1:0-20809 GCA_037833695.1 Sechiopsis laciniata | reverse complement strand
TATTTGTACAAAAAGTTTGAAATCTACCTCTTTTTTGAAGTAAGTTTTAAAAACAACCCCCATTTTTCAATTTCCCCAACTTTTTAACCTTTTTACCAACACTCATACAAATAGCAATAATCGAATAAACTGATCAAACCAAACGGAATCATTAACTTTTGACCTATTTACACCAACATTTATATATATATATATATATATATATATATAAAAAATAAAATAAAAAATAAATAAAAAAATCAAGAACGAAAGGAAAATAGAACAAATAATTCTGCCTATTATTAGATATTGATTCATGTCTCTTAAAATAAAATAAAACGAACAAAAATGATCCCTAATTAGCTAATATTTTTCTTTTCTTTTTAGCAAAACAGACAGAAAGAAAAACAAAATGTGGCAAATGTCCATTTGACATATAATAATATACATAAGTCCTCTAAATTCCAGAAAGTAAAAACAAAACAATGACCAAAATTATAGTAATAATTAAAATCTTGAGTGGGTGCAAAGAGTAATGATATTGGCGGTGGTGGGTGTGATTGATGGTGACTCTAATTTTTTTTTTTTTTTTTTTTTTTTTAATATTTTTGATAGTTGGTTTAGTAACCATGGTTGGGGACTGATTAAGATCTTAGGTTGAGGAATTTCTGACCGAACAAGCGACCACTTGAGCCCACTGTCTCAGCTTTGTCTTCACAACCTGTGCATTTTCTCCTTCACCATCCAAACACACAAATAATACACTTCAAGATTCTTTTTTTTTTTTAAAATAATCTCAAATAATTTTTTAATTTTTCATTTCTTTAGTTTTTATGAGTGCATGCATTTCATTTCTTAGCTACAAATACAAGTAGTTAGTCACTTTTGATTCACCATTCTTGAAAGTTTCCTCTCAAAATCACAATTGATAATACGTCAAATAGTTTAACTATTTTATAAGGGTTATACACACTTGAAAGATTATTATTACTCTATTTAATTTGATAATCATTTAAATTTTAATCAAATTTTAAAAATCAAAACAAAATTTTGAAAATTATTTGTTCCGTAACCATTTCATTTTTGTTTTTAATTTTTGAAATGTTTATTTTCACTCAAATTTTATATAAAGAATTTTGACACTCAAATTTTCTATAAAGAATTTATCTTTTAAGTATTTGAATCTAAAAAGTAAAACAAACTTTTGGAAATAGTTTATATTATTATTATTATTATTTTACTTTGATTTGATTTTTAAAATACAAGCTAAAAAAAAATAATCAAAACTTGGAGTAATTATGGTAACTTTATTTACAAAAATAAAAGGAAAGAAAAAATCAAATTCAAATTAACCCTTTTATTTAATTTTATTTTATAGTTTTTCTACTTTGTTTTTTTTTCGAGAAACAAAAATTCAAACAATTTTTTACTTAGTTTTTAATAGTATACTATAACAAAATAATGAAATCTAAAGAGAATTAGTATTCTTTAAAACTACAAGATACATAGTTATCAACCGACGCATAATCACCAATAAAAGCATCACTAATCTACATTGAATTAAAGAAATATATGCTTAATCTTTTTAAATTGTACTTAATACTTTAAATAATTATCTTGTTAGGCAACTTGTAAGCTTCTTTATTTGTCTTTTTGTAATTAACTTCCATCATAATTTCAGGAAACAGTGTACTATAATTGTTTTTAATATTGTCGTAGCTTCAAGGATTTCACATTTTGAACTTTTCCTACGAAAGGTACTACTTGTACTAACTCCATTCATTATTACAAAATTTCAAAGCGTTAAATTAAAGCTTCCATCTCTCAATTTTAACGTTTGTATTTGCCAATAAGCCCTTGAATTTTAATTTATGTCGTTAAAAAAATATCTAACATCTTTTGTGTTCAATAAGTCATCAAACACCCAATTTGATCTAATAAGTTAAATGATCTATTCAATAGTTTAGATTCATGAACATCTTTTCCAATGAAAATTTATATAATTCTATTCGATACAAGATCGAAAGTTTATTAGGATATGTTTGAATGAGAAAGAATGAAGTAATTTAAATGTGGTATTTCAATGAGTAGATATACGATAATGATGTTTGGATAAATTAAAGTTTTTTTTAAGGAGAATTTGTAGGGAAGTTGTGTTTAGATATCGATGTTTGAGTGGCTGGCATTGATGAGTTAGGCGTTGGAATGTGGACTTCGGTAAAGTTTTTCCTACAAGCATATGTACCTCACAATCCTTCCCCCAATTTCTCTTTATATATATGGAGTGATACATTGTATGACCAAGTAAGTATGAAGTTGCAAGATCGAATTCTCCACCCTTCACTAAAACTGTTAATGATCAATTGAAATAGAAGCAATAACTTGTCATCTTGTACGACCTAATAATCAAGAGGTTAAAAGATTCAAACCCATTCTCAAATATTATTGAATTTTACACCAGTTAAGTGATTTTGCTTATTAGATATAAAATTAAAATATTAAAGACACGTTTCATATTATTTTAAAGCAAGCATATAATAAAAATGGTTCCACTCCTTCCATTCTTATGGTAATCAAAATATCAAAATGTAAATCGGTTTTTTTTTTTTTTTTTTTGAGTTCTTCTAAATAGGCAAGTCAAAGGGCTATATACTTCTAGTTTATTATTATTAATAGCCAAAAAATTTCAGAAATGAGTGAAGTAAATTCACAATTACCTAAAAAAAAAACCAAAAAACACACAAATTTCAGAAATAATCAAAATGAATTACCAAAAAAAAAGGCATGAAATTAAGGGAATGAAATAAAATACCAGAAGAGCCAAGAATTGCAAGTGGACTGCCAAGAGGAGAAGGAGAATTAAGGGAATCACGATCAGGGGACGAAAACGACGTCGTTGACTTGGGCGTTAATGAAACGGAGTAACTTTTATTAACGGCGTGATAAAGTCCCAACGCCGGCAACGTGTCGGAGAGGCGGGTATCCAATTCCGGCGAGTCGAACCCGAATCCCAACTCCATACACGCCTTCAACTCCTCTAGATCCTCCGCCGTCACGCTCCGCCGCCTCCTCCGCCGCCCTGTCTTGCTCCGCCGCTCCCACGCCTCCTCCCTCGCCGTGTCCGGCGACCATGATTTCTGCTTGTACAGTCCCGCCGGCGCAACCCGCGGCGGAAGATCGGAGGTGGGTTTGGGTCGGACCCCCGACTGAGCCCCGCCGCCGGGGATCATCGTCGGAGGTCTGAAAGCCTCGCCGGTGGGCTCTATGGCTTTTTCTTTTTGATGGTTTTTTTTTTTTTTAATTAATAAGAGGGATTTAAGGGAAGATAATAGGTTATATTATATAAGGGACTGAGATAACTTTGGTTTTGGTTGGTCCACGTCTTCTTTATTTTGATGACCTGTCTTCCATTTGTCTCTTATTTGTTTATTTATTTATTTTGGTTTCGTGTTTGTGTTTATTTTTAAGGAAAATTTTTAGTTGCATACCACATCTTCTTGCAACCCCACGACATTATCCAATCACAATTTCCCTTAAAGTACTGGAGTGGAGGATTTGAATTCGTTAACTCGTGTCGAGTTATAATTCAATACCATGGTTAAGTTTTTTATCTTAATAATTGATATTTGACTCTTATTTATTTAAAAATAGTAATTTCTTCTTTGTAAAATTTGTAGTCCCTCCTTCCCCAACTTGTATTAAAAAAAAAATAACAATAATAATAAAAAGGGGTTCTAAAACTATAAAGAGACGGGATCATCAATATAACAATTCCTTTGTCGACTAACACTTCATCAAACAACTCACGTTAGAAACACACTAACCAAAATAATAATAAAGAAGCCAAAAATTCAAAATCAAGCATAAAATCTAATAAAAACATTATATTAAAAAAAAAAGTTACTTTGACATTTGAATTATGAGTTAAATTACAATTTAATCCTTAGTTTTTATCTTTATATTTTTATCATCAAATTGTCACAATTTTGACAATTAATGCTCACTTAGTAAAATTTTCATTGATTAATTTATAATGTTATGTCATAATTTACTGTGATGCAAAATAGTAAAAATCAATTAGTTAAAAATTAAGATTAACAATCGAAAATTAAAAAATAACAAAAAGTGGCCGTTAGAGGTAAATGTAAACTGAACTCATAATTTAGGAGCAAAACTGCAATAATTTGAAAAAGTATTTTTCCTCATTTTTTGTTACATTACGACTAATTACACGTCAATAAATCTAGAGGTTAAAAGAGAAAGCTATGCTTTACACAGCTAAGAGAATAATTTCAATTGGCCTTCTCTTTTTCAGCCTAAGTGAACTATCATTCAATCATATTGATCTAGTGGTTAAGAGGGTTAGAACTAACTAAAAAATAATAAGTTCAACTAAGGTGACCTAAGAATTAATTTCTAACAGGTTTTCTTCACATCTAAATGTTGTAACGTTAGGTAGTATGTTCCATAGTCGAGGTCTACGCAAACTGGCCCGAACGATCACATATATTAAAAAAAAGAAACTAATCTACATTTTAAAACTTAATGGAAAAAAAAAAGTAAAATAGAGTAACTTATGCTTCAATCTCATTTCCTGTAAAATGAAGGCAGGAAAAGGATTGTCATTCCAATTGCTAATGCTTCCAAATTTGTACTCAATCTTCAAAAATTTTAAAATGACCCTCACTGCCAGATTTTGGATGTACCTGAAACCAGTTAAAAATTGGCAAGTCAGAATCAAAGCAAAATACTGTGGCTAAAGTCTTAAACTGCAAATTTCACCTCTAATTAGTATATAAAAAGTTGATCAACTCGAGTAATAATGCGGAGCCAGTTCAGTAAGCCAAACTTGATCGATGCGAGTAACGTTGCGTATGTACTTATTATTAGTTTGCACTAACTCGTTGAATATTACACAATCTGGCTTTTTTCGAAATAACACTGAAGAAGGATGAATCTGTACGGCCTCACCACTTCCAAGAACCCTGCATTTGTTTTTGTCCAATGTGAAATAGATTCGAGTAACGGCCAAAAATAGCTTTATTCAATTATTCTAGAGTAATCTAGGAAGGCTCAGCTATAAAAGATAAAAGATCAATGCCTGTAAGTTCCATCTGGCTGCTTTGTGGCTGCATTAATGAAAAAAGAAGCAGCCAGGCATCTGCGGAATTGAAGAATGTCATCCCCACAAGAGTTGTGAGGAAGATGCATTTGTTCCACTTGCCTCCTAATTTGACTGCAATAAAAGAAACTTGAAAAGATTATCAATGCTCACTCAAAAAAGTACAGGAATTGAAGAAATCTTGTGTCAGTAAATCAAGAGATAATATAAGAGTATGTTAGGTGAGTGCTTGGATCAGCTTATGCAGAGGCAACCACCCGATTCTTTTACATTTGGTTGTCAAGAATCAAGATAAATTGTATGAAGTTAAGCATTGATTCAATAATTGTTTATGCCTTGAGTGGTCTCAAGATAGAGCTGAGTCCAAATACCTCAAATAACTTGGTTTATCTAGTAATGGAGTTCTTTAAAAAAATAAATGAAGTCTCCATTGAAAATAGATGAAATAATATAAGAACTAGATACAAAAGAAAAAACTCATAAAAAGGGAGGTGAGAAATCACATATAAAAATGACTTCTAGTTAAAGAGAAAAAAAGCTTAGAGAATATTACAAAATGGCTTAGAAATAGAAGATCGATGAGAAGCAAAATTTAATGAATTTTACTCTCTAAACATTAATTGCATATGTAGTTGGGCTCCTGTACCGCATCTACTCTACTCCCATTCTCCTTCCTATCTTCTATCTTATTGTAAACTCTTTCGCTTATCAATGAAATAGTTTTGTTTCCTAAAAAAAAAAAAAAAAAAAAACTCGCACTCAAACCTTTTTGTTTCCACGCCTCGTTTGAAGGGGATGTTATGACACGTTTTTGGCTTACCTACTCTTCTTTGCTGTTTTAGTTTTACTTGAGGATTTGGTGTTCTTAGTAGTAGTTACTTGTCTTCCCCTTTTAAATTCTTAACTTGTCTTTTGTCTTTCCTTGCACCATAAATAGAGTGTTCTATCAGCTTTTGTAGTGTGGAGAAAACTATCCTTAAAGAGAATATAGAAGTAGCTCTTTGTGCTCTCATTTTTCTTCTACTCTCCTTTGAGTTTTCTCCCAAATTCTATCTATGACCTCTCAACCCCTTTAAAGATTTAAAGATTCAATCATTTCTCTCTTCCCACAAACCAGAGGAGTTAAAATAAAATTTACAAAAAAAAAGGAAGGGTGAACATAAAACCAAGACATTGCTTTGCTAACCTGTAAACGTCACGTGCATATCTCAAAGATCGACTATTCACAAAATTATCCTTGCACCACTTTCTAAAGCTTTTGTCAACTTTATTTCTGCTAAGTTCCGACTTTTTTGTATTCAAAAAATCATTTGCAGATCTATACAGGTTGATTAGAGTAAGGTGATCTCCTTCAGGATTTGAAAAATATTTCATTTTAGCTCTTACCTGAAAACAGAAAAAACCTTTATATAAAGTTCTACCTTTTAAAGATATATGATAATGCTAAATAAGTAAGACTTAACCATAGCCAACCTTTCTTAGAACTCAAGGATACATTTTTACAACCTAAAACAGATCCTGTTCAAGTAAGATTGTAGCATTACATAGACAATTTTTTTAATCATCACCGACTATCAATTATTTGCGAGAAAATGATAGTTAACTCTATAAACAGTAAGAAAATCTACAAACAGAAAAATAATAGAAACATACTGTGTCAAGTGTGGACTGACCTCTTCTGACTTCTCTCGAGGGTTGTAAAAAATTGATTCCACTGACAGCATTGACACGGTTATCAGCATTTCTTCCAAGCAATTGGACTGACTGGCAACAATCAAAGCTTTAGAGTATAGTGGATCTAATGGAAGATGAGCCATTTGATGTCCTATTGGATTAGATAGTTCACCGTCACCTACTAAAGCCCCTAGCAGAATCAATTGCTCCAACGACTTGAAAATAGCTTGTCTGTTGAAAATAAAGGTCAAGGTTACCAAATACAAACCATTCAATGTTAAACCTGACCATCAATCAACCCAAAAGCTTAAACTAATGGGTTGTGATAAATTTAATTATATCAACCAACAATAAGGCAATAGTTACCATTCAATGAGTGTCTATAAATAAATCTCTCACACGAAAAGAAAAACTATGAAGTTTGCTAAACATTAATTTTATAAAGAAAGCAATATACTCTGAAAAATTGTGCACCTTGGCGGTTCTTCTAAGAATTGAAACTCCATGATATTATCAACACCTAAAGCCTTCAACTGTAAAATGACATTAGAAAGGTTGATTCTCTGAATCTCTGGCTTTGTTGAATCTTCAAGTTTATAAAACATATTCTCGGGATACAGACGAAAGCATTTTCCAGGTCCTTCACGACCTGCACGCCCACTGAAGCACACCAATATTAATAATAAGACACACAAATAAAATTCAAATTCATTTAGCTAAACTTATAACCTAAACACAATTTCATAATAACACTCCTGCTTAACCCAACATGTTACCTCCTTTGTAGTGCCTGTGCCTTTGAAGTTCTAATAACAGTCAATGATTCTATTCTTTTGTTTGGATCATAGGTGCGTGCTTTCACAAACCCGGGATCAATAACATACTTTATTCCAGGAATTGTCAAGGATGTCTCAGCAATATTTGTTGCCAATATCACCTAAAAAGGAAGTATTAATCAACCCAAAAATAAGACAAATGAGGATAGTTATTACAAACAAGAATCATCAAATGTAACACATAACACAAACAAGAATACCTTACGAAATCCAGGTGGAGCTGGGGCAAAAACTTGTAGTTGCTGCTCGGATGGGAGTGCTGAATATATAGGAATAATTACTAAATTCTGCTTTTCTTCAGGTAAATTCCGAATCTTATCCTTAACAAGATTTTCAATAGATTCTATCTCTTCTTGGCCCGTCAAAAATGCAAGTACATCCCCAGGACCCTCCTCTAGATGAATCTAGTTGAAAAGACGTGTCGTAATACATTGAAATTGTCAAATGAATTTATCTAGAAACATGTCAGCGACAAGGAGTGTTCAAACAATAAACTAAATTTAGGACACAAAATTAAAATAATAGTCATGGAAAACATGTATAGTGTATAAAATAGAAAGTGACTAGACATTTGATATTATCCAGGATCTTAAATTATATCAAAAGATAAAAAAATACATGATAAATGAAGATTTGATAGGTCTTGGAACCTCCTCTCTCAAGAGAATACTCTCTATGAGCCCTACAAGATAATCACTCAATAATTGGATTCCTAAAACACTACCCAACCCTCCCTATTTATAATAAAATATCATAACTTACTCCCCAAGTAATTGCTAACAAACCCTTATATTATTTCTATTTCTACTAAGACCCAACCCTATCACTACCGACCCCTAAAAAAATACACCTTGTCCTCAAGGTGTTGGTAAACAACTAAGATAAAATTCTGAGTTTTTATTATTTTTTTTTTTTTGGTGGCGACAGCTGCTGCGGAGGCGGTAGTTTCAGCGGCGGCGGTAGTGCATTGATGGCAGCAGCGGTGGTGATGGCGGCAGCAGTGGTGGTGGTGCGTCGGTGGCTGCGGTGATGGTGTGTCGGTGGCAGCAGTGGTGGTGGCAGAGGTGGAGGCGGTGGTGGGGACGGCGGCGGTGGTGGCGGAGGACGAGGATAACGGAGGCGGTGACGGTGGCGGTGGTGGCGGCGATGACAAAACCCTAACCGTCACTGTTTCTTCCACAAACTCCTTTCTTCCTCGAATCCTAGCTTCCATCTCTGAGTACCATTGTTCCCTTGCCTTAGATTGCTCCTCCCTTTCTAATCTTCTTCGTTCCCGCTCCTTTGCACTCTCCTCCCTTATCTCTCTAAAACAACTTTTCATGTCATTGTAAAAACTTTGCCACATTTCTTGAAATAAACAAACATCTTCTTGATCCATCTCTACAACCAAGAATCGAAACGGCTCTAATACCAATTGATATGATCCAGAATCTAGTTTATATAAAAAAGTAACATAATACAAGATAAACCAAGATTTGATAGGTCTTGGAACCTCCCATCTCAAGAGAATACTCTCTATGAGCCCTACAAAATAATCACTCAATAATTGGATGTCTAAACCTTACCCTAACTCTCTCTATTTGTAATAAAATACCTTAACTTTCTCCCCAAGTAATTGCAACTTACTCCCCAAGTAATTGCTAACATACTCTTATATTATTCCTATTTCTACTAAGACTCAACCCTATCACATTGTTAGTGATGGATGGAGTGACTTGCAAAGAAGACCTCTAATTAATTTTATGGCAATTTCTGTAGGGGGCAGTGTTCCTAAAAGCAGTGGATTGTTCTGGGGAGATCAAGGATGAAGAAAGTTATTAATGAAGTTGGTCATGAAAATATTGTTCAAATCATAACTGATAACGCTGCTAATTGCAAAGGTGTTGAACAATTAATTGAAGTACAATTTCCTTCCATTACATGGACACCATGTGTAGTGCATACATTGAATTTAGCACTGAAAAATATTTGTGCTACAAAGAATGTTGAAAATAACCAACTTGTATTTGGAGAATGCAGTTGGATTTCTAATATTGTAGGAGATGTGATGACACCATGCGAGTTCTGCCTTTTCGGATGTGTAGTCCATGATGAGATAATCCTTCTGATATGCATCCTTCCCTTTTTAGGACTCAAAGTTGGATGTTTAACTTTCTTATTTATGGAATTTTGTATTTACCATATTATCTCATTGTAAAAACTGGCTCAGAACCTGTCCCAAAACCTTGTAACACTTTCATCTTATCAATGAAAATGTTTTCATTTCCTATCAAAAAAAAAAAAAAAGACAGTGAAGAATTTTATTATGAATTACTCCATGAGGTTTTCCATGTTTAATGAATTCGTGTCTTTAAAATTACTTTTTGTTGTTGAAACACGTTTTGCCTCATTTATCATTATATGCTGAAAAATTCAAATTCATTAAAGGTGGTTTGCAAGCTATGGTAATTAGTGATAATTGGGCGATTTCTTCCCTTTTTATGATGTGGTGCACAACATCCTTATGGATCGATGGAACAAAAATAACTCTGTTGAAGCACATTCTTTGAACCCAAGATAACCAATAACTAATATAATTTATGTTTATCTTTTCCAAATTCTATAATAGTTGTTCTTGTGTAATTTATTTTTATTTATATTTAGGTATTATTCAGAAGAGTGGCTTGCAGAAGACTCTAATCGAGTGGCTCCTAACCAAGATATTGAGCTAACACGAGAGAGAATTACGTGTTTCAAGAGATATTTTAGTGACCTTGTGGATCGTGGAGCAATAAATGTAGAATTCGCCAAGTTTTCTTCAAAAACGGGAGATTTCGGTGAATATGATTCCATATCTTAGAGGTACACTACAGATCCTAGAAGTTGGTGGATAAATCATGGTGTCTATGCACCAATGCTCCCAAAAATTCCTTTTAAATTAGTTGGACCACCTTCTTCCTGTTCATGCTGTGAAAGAAATTAGAACACTTATTCATTTATCAACTCTATGAAGAGGAATAAAATGACGTCTCAACGTGCAGAAGATTTAGAATACATTCATAGTAATCTCTGTCTTTTGTCAAGAAGTGCTCCAGAACATTCAGAGGGAGAGACTAAGTCGTGGGATATTATTGGAGATACATTTGATTCTCTTGAAAATGTCGTCATGCTGGAAATTGCAAATTTATCGTTGGATGAGCTAGATTTGGAGAATGTGCTATGTAATGATGTTGATGAAGATGGTGATATTATCGAGTTGTGAAATGATAGTCTCATGTTTTTATGAAATGATAGTCTTATGTTTTTCCTTTTATTATATTTTCTTTAAATTATTGTTGTCATTAGAATTTGAATGGTAACATATATTTTGTTCAAGGGCAACTATTTATAGTAAATATATGTTTATTTACCATTTATATTAATTTTATATAAAAAAAAATTGACGTATCTCAAACGTATTCGTATCTTAGTTTTTATTAAATTAACTTATCGCCGTGTCCCGTATCCATGTCCGTATCCGTGCTTCATAGATTTCATGTAATTGTATTTTCTATCATTATTTAGGTAAAATTAGATTTCATAGATTTTATTCTTTAGTTCAGGTTAGAATTCGTATCTTGAGTTTAAAATTAGATTTGGTTGTAATTTAGGTCAAGTTACTTTGTATTTATATGGGTGTATTCCTTGATGAGAAGTACGAACAAAAAGTAGAAATTCTACATGGTATTAGAGCGGTAGAAACAAACCTAGGGAGAGACCCACCCTCTCGAAAGGTGGTTGACGCTTGTAACCAACATTCCTGTAATAGAATTCAAGCTTTCTTTTGTGTCAATTTGTCCTTGCGATCTTCATTACAGGTGTTCAGGACCCGTCGATAGGCTTCCGTCATCGGAGTTCTATCAGGAGGTTGCATGATCAAAACTAGGTATAATTATACCTCAAAGGAAGTATGTATTAGACATTCTTAAAGAAACTAGCATGTTGGGGTGTAAACCAGCTGCTTATCCCATGTACCCTCAGAAGAAGCCTGTGCTCAATAAAGAAAGCAACCATGTGGATAGGGGGAGTTATCAATGACTTGTAGGTCATCTTATATATCTTTCCCACACTCGCCCAGATATTGGATTCGCTGTCAGTGTAGTTAGCCAGTTTATGCAAAACTCGAACGAAGAACATATGGAAGTAGTGTACAGAATTTTCAGATATCTAAAAATGACTCCGAGTAAAGGATTATTCTTCAAAAAGCTGACAAGAGAAGTATCAAGATATATTCTGAAGTAGATTGGACAGGTGATATGATAGATAGGAAATCTACGTCGGGATATTGCTCATTCGTATGGAGCAATCTTGTCACATGGAGAAGCAAGAAACAATCTGTAGTTGCCAAAAGTACTGCAGAAGTCGAATATAGAGCACTTGCTCATGGCATGTGTGAGGGCATATGGATTAAGAGAGTCCTTTGTGAATTAGGAAAAGATGACTTACATCCAATTCAGATGATGTGTGATAATCAAGCTGTTATTAGTATTGCCAAGAATCCAGTTCACCATGATAGGACAAAACATGTTGAAATTGACCAACACTTCATCTCAGAGAAAGTTAATAATGAAGTAGTTCAACTTACCTATGTTCCCACCAAACATCAATTGGCAGATATCCTTACCAAATCATTACCAAGACCTTACTTTGAAGATCTGAGTAGCAAGTTGAGTTTGTATAACATATACAATTCAACTTGAGGAGTATTGAAAATTCTAATTAAGTTAGGAAGGATATTCTTGTAATTTCATGTAATTGTATTTTCTATCATTATTTAGGTCAAATTAGATTTCATAGATTTTATTCTTTAGTTCAGGTTAGATTTCGTATCTTGAGTTTAAAATTAGATTTGGTTGGAATTTAGGTCAAGTTACTTTGTATTTATATGGGTGTATTCCTTGATGAGAAGTTTGAATGAAAAGTAGAAATTCTACTGTTACAATTTATATCTTCAATCATAGAGTTTACTAACAAGGTCATGACCAGGAGTTTTCAGCATCCCATGCGGCGAATGATCCATCATCCTTGGCCGGTGCTACTTTTTCTCCAGTAAGATACCCAATTTTTCCTTGTCCACGAATGGACATACGAACACTTTGAGACCAACGAAGGAAGTTGTCTCCATTAAGTCGAATGGTGGTGATTTGGATAGTAGGGCTTTTGGCACGACTCCAATTTACTGTAATTTTAGCAATCTGAAATTTATTTTCCGACATTATAACTCGGAAAGAAAACAGCAGCTAAGCAATATTAAAACTCCTACAATAGGTGATAGATAAACCTATTTTAAGAAAAACAGTAGCTTCAATCCTGAAGTTCCTATTTTCTTTTCAGCCTCTTCAAGAATACCTTAAGCAATTTCAACCCAATGGTCTTAAATCAACACTTTAATGACCCAAAATAAAAGAAAATCTGTGATCGGAATCTGATTTGAGGTGGCCGGAATTCGGTCAACGTTGCTTGGAATCGAGTTAGAGATGGTCGGAACCTAGTCTGTTTTACAGAGGTCAGAATATGTCTGCAAATTTGCAAACTCACAGGAATATCTCTAACGTGAACTTCAACTTGCGAACTCCTCTTCCACAAGCTCCTGGACCCACGCACGATCTCTCCTTTCACGAAGAACGTCGATGATGGTATCATCGGAGAGTTCGGTAGATCCTGAAGAAAGGTCTCCGACAATGATGTACTGTGGCAGCACCGATGCCATTTAGGGTTTGTGTTGGTCCTCTTTTGGGTTTCGAAAAAAGATGACTTTTTTTAGTTTTTTAAATTCCAACTCTGATACCATGTGTAAAATGAGAGGAATTATTTTCTGTATTTTATTCAATGAGGGAAAGGTCTCTTATATAGAAAAAACCTTAATGTACAAATAAGGTAACAAGTACATATATGGTCTAAATCTTCTACAATCAATAATATACACAATTATAGGATATTATCATGGAAATAACATATATGGCCCTATGGGAATAATAAATGTGAGAATAACCAACATATAGCTACCCCATAATTTAAAGAAAACAAAATGATACTTTGTGGTGCTCTAGCTTCAAGGAATAAAACATAGAAAATTCTAACATATTCAATATCCTAGTCCGATACCTTAGATGTTCTAATTTTTCCACGCCATAAAAATGAATACCAGGAAAAAAATTTCATCAAGTTAAAATACTAAGAAATTTTGCATTCACCAACCTGGAAGGGGGTTCTGCAAATGTGGAATGGTCAAGAAATACATCTGAGATCATCTCTCCACCACCTAGAGCCATGTAGGACCAAATAAGATAAGACAATGATCTCTAATAACTATCTGATATAATTTTACTAATATAGAGTTACTTTCACAGTTGATCTTCTCAAAGAACCTACCTAAGAATGGAGGCATTGCAGACAAGAGATCACTCTTTCCGTATAAGAATCCAATGCCTGTAGGCCCACACATCTGAAGCATGTTTATTCCTCAACTTCGTAGGCAAGAATGTAAGGCTCAAGATCTTATTATAAGAAAACAGCCTAACCTTGTGAGAAGAAGCAACAAGAAAGTCAGCATTAAGCGCCTGGACATCGACAACCATATGTGGAACACTCTGGCATGCATCTACTAGCACTTTTGCCCCAACCCTATGTGCCCAGCCAACTATTTCTTCAATTGGAAGAACAGAAGCTGAAGAAAGAACAAATCAAACTCAATTCCACTGTGTACATAGTGTTACTATTAGAAAGGCATCTAATTATTTCTTTAACCATATTTAGGATTATTCTAATCAACCAAAATAAATCAACCAAAATAAGAATGAGATCAAGAAAATGAGGAACGTCCATCATTTCTTTTCTTCTTCATTCATTGAATTCTATTATAATTATTCAACCTTGCCAATTGACGTGCAATAACTGTAGTGATCCGATCACACTTACATTTTGAAAAATTCACCAAGTGCTTATTTCACTGGAGTAATGTTCACAAATTGAATGGTAAAAAAAAGGAACCAGAAAATAATAATGATACAATATCAAATAGAAGAACATACCTAGTACATTTGAGACATGATGGGTAACCACAAGCTTTGTTTTTGTTGAAAACATCTCCTTGAAATCTTTCAAGTTTGGCATTTCATTTTCGCCTAAGCTTACAAACTTCAGAACAGCATCAGTCTTTTCAGCTACAAATTGCCAAGGGACAATGGCACTGTGATGTTCAGCAACTGTAATTATGATCTGCACTAAAAAAACCAATGTAATTGGGAATTGAACAAACTTCTTTTCTGCATAATAACAGTAACAAACTGTGCTTCAGTTTAAAACTCTCACGTGGAGAATAACATGGGCTAACAAAACTGGTAGCTACACGAGTATAAAACAATAGATATTACAAGAATATCACTTTCCTTGAACTACTGACATTGATGCAGTTTCCTAATACTAATACGCACCTCATCTTCTGATTTTAAATTTGACATGCCCCAAGAATAAGCCACTAGATTGATAGCTTCAGTTGCATTCCTGGTAAAAACAATCTCTCTAGCAGCTCTAGCATTGATAAAAGCCGCAACTTTCTTTCTTGCCAGCTCATACTCGTCAGTTGCCTTCGAACTATGTAGTAATAAAAATGGTCGCATGGCCATTACAAGTGATCATTCATGTCTAATACAAAAGTATTAATAGACTACCTCAAGTAGTGGACGCCACGATGAACATTTGAATTGTAAGCCTCATAATAATTTTGCAATGCCTTCAACACAGCACTGGGTTTCTGGGAGGTGGCAGCGTTGTCCAAGTATACAAGCTTTTTGCCATTTATTTCCTGCATGTCACAATAAATCCAGTAACTCCACCGCATGAAGGGGTTGTTTTGTCAATTTTAAAGAGGATTTACATAGAGATTTTACTAACTACTCCTCAAAAAACTACATCCAAACGATCTATTGTAACTACTCAAAAGAACTCCTCATTTCTAACCAATGTTTTAAAAGGCTAAAGGCGGCCTCGAGGCTTTTTCTCTTGACGAGGCAAGGCGTAAGCCTCAATTTTAATTAAAAATATGATTAAAAAAATAGATATTTGCGTAAACTTGTATGGTAAAACATAATATTTATGTAAAATTACATAAAACATAACACCAGGATTGAGCATAACACCAGGATTGAGTTTTTTTGGAATAAGAAACAATTTTATTGATGTATGAAACATAAGTGAATTTTCCAACCACCTATAGTGAATACAATAAAGAACTCCAAAAGGAGATGCTACAGGAAAATAAGCCAACAAATGATCAAAATTAAATTGATGATTCTCAAACGATTCTATCTTTCTAACAAAAGAATCATAAGAGAAAATTTATATTGTTATAGTTCAAGCCAGAAGAAAAAATAGTAATACTATTCTTCTAGCTATTCTACAAGGCGTAGGGATTTTAGGCCTCATCAACATCAAGGTGAGACGTAAGCCTCTTATGATCCAACAAAGGCATAAAACTCACAGCTAAAAGTTAGGGCTTCACCTTGTAAGCCTCAATAGCCTTTAAAAACATGGTTTCTAACTACTCAAAATAACTACTCATTTCTAACGACCCATTTTTAATAATTCATTTCTAATAATTCATTTGTAACTATTCAAAATAACTTATTTCTAATCATTCATTTTAACTGCTCAAAATAAGTTCCCATTTCAAATCTCCATTCAAACAAACTATTGTCTCTAACTCCTCTACAAAAATCAACATGCAAACGAGCTATAACAAAAACCTCAATTTTTTAACTACTCAAAATAACTCCTCATCCAAACACCCGGAAGTGCCAATACAGTGAAACAATAACCTCTTGAGACCAAACAGTGATGCTCAACACAGCGCGATTCATAGGCTAGAAGAATCATATGATCTAATAACCGATAGAGACCTAAAATAGGCTCTAATGATTAATGCAAACAGAGAAATGGGCCAAATTATTAAAGAAAACATAAGAAAAAAGCAGAAGAACCTGATGGAGGATAGGGAAATGAGGTCGAGTTGCGTGGCCAAGCTGGAAGTTTAGGGTTTCATTGGCAGTTGAAGCAGAGGCGGAAACTGATAAAGGAGAGGAAAATCTGAGGGCGGCGAAACGGAGAAAAGGAGAAGAGGAATTGCAAGGATTAGGGTTTATGAATTGGAAGGATGGGAGCTTCAGAACCACACTTTCCATCATCCTCTCCTTCAGAAATCGAACACAGCTCAATGGATGGATGCTACTGCTGCACCTGCTCCTATCAATTCGTTTCACGCCTTGCTTGTTAATTTTAATAAATTTTGATTTTCAGAATTCAAAACAAAAATAATCTAAAGTTTAATAATGTGCCGAATATGTTTGGGGGATTTTGGGGTATAATAAAAATGGTAAAATATTTGTATCTACGACAAAAAATCAAAACTAAAAATCCAAATTAAGTTTTAACATCAAGTTTTAGCGTCGATAAAAATCAATCAGTAATAGAGTTTTATCATTAATAGAATTCAATTAGTGATAGTCTCATTTTATCTCTGATTGAGTTCTACTACTGGTAGAAATCATATGTTATAGATGAATTATTTTAGAAATTGTGATGTAAATATAATACAATAGGTAAAATGTGGGACTATGGTAAATTCTCTATGTTTTGAGTACCTAAATTTTAGGCAAAAAATATAATTCAAAATTAAATATTTTTACTCATTTAGTTTTTTTATATAATAATATTGGAGGAAGGAGAATTCGAATCTACAACCTCATGATTATTAAGTTGTATAAGATGACGTTAGAGTTTTGTTCTTGTTAGCTACTCGTTCACATTTTATATTACTCAATTTTGATTGTTTCTTTTTTAGTTTTTTTCAATATTTTAAATAAATTTTTTATTGAAATTAAAATAATTATTGTATCGTTGATTAACCATTTGATTTTTTTTTTTAATCTAAATTTAAAACTACTATTCTAACCTATGTTTTTCATTATTTTAATATTTACGTTTTACTTATATTTTTTAAAAACAAACTAAAAGTTAAAAGTTAAAAAAATAGTTTAAAAATATTTATTTTTGGTTTATGAAATTTAGTTAGAATTTAGAGCATTTGTTGTAGGTAGTAAGTTTTGGGGTGACAATTATAATTATAGCATATTTTCAAAAAAATTAGAAATCTTTTAAGTGCCTTGTGTGTATTTTATTTTAACATAAGTTATTAGGTTAAAATTTAAAATATTATTAAAATATAAATTTGAATTATAATTTTAATTATATATATATATATGACAATAATAATTATATTATTATATTAAATACTTATTTGATAAATAAAATTGAATTATAAAAATTAAGGTTAAAATATATTAATGAAACCCCATCTATTATTTCACAATTAAGAGAAAAAAAAATATGTATATAAATTTGTAACAACGTGTTTTTTTTTTTTTTTTTAAATATCAGCAATATGTGTATTCATATATTATTGATTTTTTTTTGTTTAAAAAAATGATAACAATAAAAAATTGCCCTACAAGAAAAAAATGAAAAATAGACTTTTTTTAGTTTATAAATAATGTATAAAGATTGAGTTTAACAATTGGAGATGAAATGTTTTGAATTTTAATCTTTTAGTCATAGACATAATTTTTTTTTTTTTTTTCTTTTTATCTATGAGTGTTTGGATCAATTTATTTGCATCTTAACTAATATACCGTCATACCCTCCAATATTTAGATGTTAAAAAAATTGTAGAGTACTTATCATAGACTTAATTGAGTTATAATTCTTATTATCTCAATTTTTATTAGCAGAGTTGGTAAGAGGTTTATTAAAGAAATAGAAGTTCACTCTTATTGATTTCAAAAAATAAAATAAAAAGGTTACACTCTTATTAATTAAAAAAGTTTCATTTAAAAAAAAAACAAAAAGTTAATTATTATTATCTAATAAAAGTTAAAATCTTAAATATATCTCCCTCAATTAAAGATTGATTTTTTTTTTCTCTCGGTGAGAAAAGTAGTAATTATAAAATAGTTATAAAATTGATATTTTTTGTTTTTGATAACCTTTTTTTTTTTTTTTTGAAAACTTGTTTTTGATAACCTTAAGGAAGAGGTTCACAAATGAAAAAAAAAAAGATGTTGAGTGAGCACAAAAATATTTAAAAAATCTATATTTTATTTAACACTAATTTTCAAAATATTAAAAAATGTTTTTTAAATTTTAGTGAAATTGCATCATTTTAAAATTTTCAAAATGAACCTTTTAATTTTTGTAGTTTAAAAAATTAGATATTTACAATCACTTTTTTTTTTAAAGATTACTTTACGATCATTTTTGTTTTTAGTTTAACCCAACAAAAAATTTATCAAAAATTTATAAAAAAATATATTAATAACTATTTATATATATATATATATATATATATATTATTTTGTAACTAAAATTTAAATTATCACTTGTCTCAAAAAAAAAAAAAATTATCACATAATGGTTAATATTCAATATTAAAATCTTTAGCTGTCACAAACAGTAATATATTAAAGTTATTTAATTTATTTATAAAGTTCATGCCATTTATTTAAATGATATGAACATATATATCATTTAGGCAAGTAGACACACTCACTTAATAAAAGAACAAAATAAATAAATAAATAAAAATAAAATAAAAGAACAAAAATAATAATTATCCATTTCGAAATATTTTTAATTAGTTTAGAAAAAAAAAATTTAATATAATTATATGTACCATAAGTGAAATTTTTAAAAAATCAACATGAATAAAAATAAATAAATTTTCTCCACTGTATAACCTTAAAACATATTACCAAGTCATATCTTAAAACCAATTTAATTTTAAGAACTTAGAAAATGTGTTATTCTTCAATATTTTCATTTTTTGTTAGTATAAATTGTGAGAGGGGATCACAAACCCTACATAAAAAGTATTCAATCTTTTCATATTCTCCCTTCAAAATAATAACATTATTTTCCTCTATTTTGTTTAATATGTATTTTAAAGTTTTTAGAGACAAATCAAATTTTATGAAGCCAGAAGTATTATTAAAAAAATAATAATAATAAAAATAAAAAAAGAAACTTGCATTTTAAACCAAAAGAATACACAAAATCATTTTTAATATGTGGAGCCTCCAACAAACCGAGGGCAACTTTTCTATGGACAAATCAAAACCATTCAAAAAGATTTGACTCTGTTAGTTGGCCACTATTGAAGATAGTATGAACTATCATAACTCTATTCTCTTCCCATTTTCTCTAATTAAAAGGTAAATAGATAAATAATTTTGAAGAATCAAATAATTCTATGAATCATCACATTTTAATTAGTATAGTATAAAAACGATCGGTTATAATTAATTTGTATATTTCTATTTTAAAATAAAATAGAGTTTTATTATTCAATATTTAAAATATAAAAAATAAAATGAATTTTAAAATAGATAGTACATTCATAATCATAAAATAATAATCTTAAGAAAAAATAACAATTATAAACATTTACCTCTCAATAGTTGAAGATTGTTATAAATGTTTCTCAAAAAATTAAAATGATTATCCTCTTCATGATTAAATCATATAAATTAAATTTACAAAAAATTAAATTATTAAAAAAAAAAAATATATATATATATATATATATATATAGAAGAACAAAGATAATAGTAATAATTATACAATAAAAAAAATAATTAAAAAAAAAAAAAAAACCCTCAAATTGTTGTTTAAAAGAAGTAAGGAAGAGCCTTTATTTTTATTTTTTTGTAAATACGTATATTTATGAGGAAACAAAGTGGAAGGATTGACTTTTCTAAAAACGTTTAAACTCTCATTATTTTTAAAAAAAAAAAAACGTTAGTTTTATTATTATTTTATTTTTTTAAGTATAAGTTGGGGAAAGGTCGACCGTGGAATGGAAATGGATTAACATCAAACGAGATAACCAATCGTGCCACCAACCCGCTAAAACTTTAGTTTTATTGCATTTACGAGGAAACCTTTAAATTCTTATTATTAAAAAAACCGTTGATTTTAAAATAAAGTGAAAAAATTAAAGCATTTTTGTTCGTCTAAATTGCATACCACAAATATTAATAAATCGGGCTTACGTGAATGATGACGTGGAGCCTCACTTCTTCGCCAAAGCGAAGAGGAGTTCAATCCAGCGAAACGTGTGTGGCAATTT
>JBBMKA010044392.1:0-20815 GCA_037833695.1 Sechiopsis laciniata | reverse complement strand
CAAATATAAGACAACAGATAGAAGGTGCTGTGGATGGTAAATTCTCTATATATATATATATATATATATATATATATATATATTCTAATTTATATGTATTTGAGATCTTCCCATTGTCCTATATTAGAAAGATAATGAATCTTCACATTTTTTTAATAAGATATGTGGATGATTTATTTCATTACCATTTATTTATTTTATTATAAATTGATTTTGATTTAAAATTTTATATTATCTAATATGTTATCAATACTCATTAGACTTAAATAATTTTTGGATTAAATCAAAACGAGTATTCTGTCCTTAAATTTAGATCTAACATAAGAATTATTATATTAAAGAGAATTTATTCTCATCATAATTTATAAAATAATTCATCTATAAGATATAATTTTTTTTATTAGTCATAGAACTCAACCACTAAAAAAATGAGTATTTCACTAATTGAATTTTATCAGTCATAGAACTCAATCAGTGATAGAACTATATCACGTTGAATTTTATTAGTGGGTGAATTCTATCGATGATAGAATTCAATTTGAATTTTCTGTTACAAATGAATTAATTTTGATTTTGTGTTCCAAATAGAAATATTTTACCTTTTTTTTTATTATACATTCAAAATCCCTATATTAAATAAATATCTTAATTCTTTGGCTTAACACACGTTTGTTTTCCTTGATAGATGTAGCTCTTCTTATACTAAACGAGAACAAGTCATTGGCATTGATGCGGGACACGAATGAGGATACACCGTTGCATATAATGGCCCGAAAGTCAAATGTGATTGGCACAAAAAATAGGCCAACCAAATGGCAATCATTCATCACCCATAGCTGTAAGTTTCTTGGTTACCTTTTTTGTAATGGAGCTTAAATTAAAGTATTTGTATTTTGTATCCATGTTTAGGTTTGAAGTATATATGCAAGAATAAAGTGATGCAAATACAAGCCCGTAAAACGGTGGAACTGATGTGGAGTGTAGTTCGAGAAAAAATTAAAGAGGGGAATTTGAATTTCATTATACATCCGTCAAGCATGTTACACGATGCTGCAAGCGTCGGAAATGTTGAATTCGTGAGAGTGTTACTCCATAAAAATCCCGAGCTTCTCCGGATATTCGATAAGAGTGGGAATACCATATTTCACATAGCTGTTGAGAACCGACAGCGGCTTGTCTTCAACTTAATTTATGATATGAATTTGTTCAATCCAGATGACTTGCTATATTATTTCAATGAAGATAGTATTTTCTTGCTTAAACTAGCCGCCAAAAGGGCTGATCCAACTCATCTTGATCGAATCTCTGGAGCAGTCTTTCAAATGCATCACGAGCTTCTATGGTTTAAGGTACTTTTAACATTTTCAATTTTTTATTTTAGTTTATCTTTCTTCAATCCAATCCAATCTCAATTTGTTTTTGTTTGTAAACATTCCAAAAATTTTAAGTTAACGCACTATAGACAACAGCTAAAAGATAACAACTTGAAACTCAAGTTCGTGACTTTGCTCCAGCTACCACACTGCATAGCTCACTGATCACTACCAAGTCTCATCACTCAATCCTATAGAAGCTTACCAGAGTTAACATAATAGCACAAAGTGAGTGTATTATACACACAAAATAAATAGTTTTTTTAAGTAGTAAACTACAAATCATCAACGAAAACTAGAAAGTCACACTAGAAATTCTTGAATCCCAACTTAAGAGAGGGGGAACTCACAAGCTTCTAAAAACCGACACACAGGTCAACCGTGTCCATGATGCTCGTCATCTCACACTTCTCAACCACTTACAACACATTGCACTAACTAACATACATATAACATACTCCACTCTAGATTGTGTCTATTGACTAAGCTCCACAATTAGAGCGCTAAAGATATCTACGCATATGAACTCCATATTACATTACTTGTATACCAACTAGAAACAAGCTAGCAACCACATCTTTCGCCTAGATAAATTCCCAATAAGCTTTGTATGACACACCACACTACTAGAGCACTTATATAACATATACGAGACTAGAGTGTACCACTTACTCAATACTGCACTATCAGAGCACATATATAACATACACACATAAGAGTGTACCATTTACTGCACACTACACTATTAGAACACTATTCTAAGCCTACTCAAACATGATAACTCACACTTAATATCATCATCATCACATCTAGAAGTAATTTTCGTCCCACTAATCTCATGCTTAAACATATTACTCTACCACTTACATGAATGAGCCTTACCGAGTTAACAGTATACGCTCAAACAAAATAGCTTTCAATGTCTTGCACTAAGTTGGTAAGAGCTTAACAAGCTTATTTCTATCAACTTCACTTTTCAATAAATTAATCACACTTCATCAATCAGTAAGACAAATAACTAATTTGTACTAAAACACGCTTTGGCTCACAATACAGCACTAAATCACACCACAAACAATTGTGTGTAGCTTGGACGCACTAGATTATCTTCAACCTATCGCATGACTACACATTTAAATGATGTTGGAGCGCATCTAGTAACTCACCATCCACTCTCAAATAAGAGTAACACGCTAGAAACTCACCATACACTCTCAAAAGAGTGAAAACAAAACTAATACCTCGCCCTACACTCTCAAAATTAAAGAATGAAACACGTCTAATACCTCACCTTGCACTCTCAAATGTGTGAAACACAACTAGAAACTTACAATGCACCCTCAAAAGAGTGAAACACTTCTAGCAACTCACATTGCACTCTTAAAAGAGTGAAATACTACTAGCAACTCACACTAAACCATAAAATAAGTGAAACACTACTAGTTGTTATCAATTTATATTGCAGCCTCAAAAGAGTGTCACACTGCTAGTAACTCACACTACACTCTTACAAGAGCGAAACATAACCTAGCAAATCACCTTCCTTTCTTAAATGAGGGAAACATCGCTAATAATTCATACATAACTTTATGAGACAATAAAGCACCACTAACAATTCACACAAACACACTAAAAGATTTAAACACAACTCACGCTAGTTGCCTAAACATTTATCTAACAAATAAGAATGTACAGGGAATAGAATTGTAACTACTTACCTCCTAGTTGAGGTAAAACAGTATGCATCACCCAATACTCCGAGCTTTGAGCTCCAAGAACCCGTAGATGATACATCACTCAGAAACGGCAACATTGACATGAAACAAAAATAGAGGAAGAGCGGGACGACGTAACTCGCACAGCTTAATCATAAGTCAGTGACCACACGTTGCATCGAACAACATCTTCTAGTCTAAACAAAAATGACGTCGCTCGAACTTGGTCAACGTTTGACATTGACCGTTCTTTTGTTTAGAGTCTTAAGTTATTGGACTAAATACTCATTTTATATTAATGAAATCATATATCATATAGTTAGGTAGTAATGAAATTCATTTCAAAACTAATTATATGATCTTATAAATGGTAAGATATATTCTTATTTTTCCAATGTGAGATGTCCAACCGCCACCTCATGATTGAGCGTATGCACCCATAGTATTTCATGACCATGGCAACAAATAGATCAGTACTCCATAATGGTTAACTCTAAGTGAGGTATATGGTTCACAAATTCACATCAAACTCAACTGAGTAATTCTAGGTATTTGATCACAAATTTGGATTCAACCCAAACGACTAATTGATGATTAACTTAACTAAGCTAATGCATGGTTTACTCTTTTATATTTGCAATTAGTTATTTATATTTAGTTTTTATGTATATATGATAATTTGAACTTCTAAATTTAACTAATTGAAGGCGGTGGAGGATATAATAGAGCTTACGATGAGGTTAAATTCGAAAGCCCGTAAGGAAACACGTGAAACATTCACCTTAGAGCATAGAGCGCTTGTGAAGGAAGCAGAAAAATGGATGAAGAGTACGGCAAATTCATGCATGCTGGTTGCAGCTTTGATAGCCACTGTAGCTTTTTCTGCAGCCTTCACCGTACCAGGCGGAAATAACGACAACACAGGCTTTCCCATGTTTCTCACTCAAACATGGTTCACTGTGTTTGTGATATCAGATGCAATAGCTTTGATATCATCTTCAACTGCGATTCTATTGTTTTTGTCGATCCTGACATCGCGGTGTATCGAAAATGACTTTCTGTTCTGGTTGCCAATGGAGCTGGTGTTTGGTCTTGGATCCCTCTTCCTTTCTGTGCTGGGAATGGTGCTGGCTTTCAGTGCATGTTCCTTTTTATATTATGGAAAAGATCAGTATTGGATTCCATGGATGGTTATTTTCATGGCTATTGTTCCAATTTACTGGTATGGTTTGCTGCTATGGAAACTTTGGGTTGATGGTTTAGCTGCATTGCATGCAACTGGGATGTCTTACTTGTTGAAGGATAAGAAGACCAAGTATTTTGATGTCAATAATTAAAGATATGTTTTTGTATTACAAACTCTCTTAGCTAGGCTTTCATAGATTATTGTACGCATGTTAATGTATTATCCATTTTAGACATAGGATTTTATGATTTTATAATTTTGTTTTATTTAAAAAGTTTCGTGCAAATAAAAATTTGTTCTTTACATATATACTTTATAATCTTCCATTTATCTAGTTGATAGACTATAAAGAATCAACTTCCTTAAAATAGTCAACCAAAATAACAAGAAATATATTTAGCCAACAAACTTTTGAGACATCATAACGACTCAATATTCTAATTAAATGACTCAAATTATTGGGCATTGAAACCTCCTAATTGAAAACAAATTCAAACCGTCAACACATATAGCCTCTTAGTCGACAACCAACTCAAGCCAATTGCATAGATAGTAACTATTGTGACGACAAATTCAAGTCATCGGCATTAATAATAAGAAATACATGTAATTTGTTAAATTATTTTAGTTTTGCCAACAACGTTTAAAATTGTCGTTAATATATAGGCATATTTCATGTAGCAAAAAGAAAACTAGACCGATGACCAATGATAGATGTAATCATCAAAGTATTGATTTTTTATTGTGATTTGAGAATTGATTGTAATTTCAACCCTAAACAAGATTTTAACTCAAAATTAATTGATAATGCTATCAATAATTTATGTATTTAGTTAAATTTTTGAACTCATCTCAGATTTTCAACCTATCTTATAATGTTTTTCTTTAGATTGACAAATTTTTTTTATGTCAATCCTTATTTAGATTTTACAATTTTTTTTTAAGAAATAGATTTCACAACTTTTAATAGCATATTAAATATTAAACAAATATAAAATTTCATCTTGAGATCAAATTTGATCGGAAGGTTTCACCATTACATTTTTATTTCTTTTTTACCAGCCAGCCTATTCCACGTCGACTTCAACTACCCAACTAATTGCTTTCTTTGCGGACACGTAAGAGTTTCTATTAAATACAAACAGTTGAGATTAAACGGAAACATTTTAATCTTTCTATTACTGGTTGCACCAGATTCTCATTCACCAAAAACGCTTTTCTTCTGGACCCGATAATTGAAATCCGAAGCGTGGACGATTGTACAAGAATCCCGCAAGAAAAAGACAACTCTACCCCCGCCAAAACGGACGGCCCAGATCAAACCCTTGAATCGGAACCGCTTTGATATTTTGGAGTGGACAGGTCAGTTTACAGCTTATTCCTCTTTCGTTTATAAAGAGGCAGAGATTCGCGTACCAACTCCCCAATTTTCCGATCGTCTGCAATCCTTATCTGGTGGGTTTTCCTTTTGTTTTCTCTGATTTTTATGCCGTGAGCGATTTTCGATTTTTTGTTTCTGGGTTTTGTTATTCGGACTCCATTGTTTACTGAAACTTAGTTTGTAATTTGTGATCATAGTTTATTTTTGCTTTTTCTATCCCTTATTTGGTTTGTAGTTATCTGATTTTCGTTTCGATGATCGTGGTTGGTTGTTCTGTTGATCATATTACGCCTTTTTTTGCTTGTGTATGGTTTGTTATTCAATTTGTCCGTATGGTATCGAGGGTTATTTTCTTTCTCTTGTTCTGCGAATTGGGGAAGTTTAAAATGTTGTTTTTGCCTGTGGCTTCATTGATTTTGTTCAATTGAATAATTAGGTTGAGGTGTGTGATGTCACAAGATGTTTCGGCTGAACTGTTTTGTTGGGATTATTGTTATTATATCTCTTTAATTTTGTAAACGACATAAGGTTGAGTAATCTGGGGTAGCTTCTTAAAACTTAGTATTATTATTTTTTTACCTCAATCTGGAACAACTCAAGTGGTTGATCGCCTGAAACTTGAATTTAAAACATAGTTTTTAGTGGTTTGAGACCCACTTTGACATTAATTTGTAAACACTTCCGTTGTCTTAATTTTTTCGATGTCTCTCGGTGGCTGACGTACTGCATATAGTATAATCGAGCAAAGCTCCGATTTCTTGATTCCAAAAAAATTTATATATAGTTTTCAGTAAAAGTTAATAGTTTAGGCCCTTAGGGTTCGTATGGTTAGTTTTTCGTTTTGTTTCAATTTATGTTCTCTGTTGTTTATGTTAGAAGTTATTAGTTTAGGGCTCGTTTAACTTGACTTGGATCAGGTTTTAGCAATATATTTTTAATCTATTCTCCTCCGTAAATTTAGTAGAATCCAATGAGTCTTGACTTTTCTTTGATAATTGAAACTGCTTTTATCAGGCAGGAAATTTCTATGTTCCATTGTTTTGTTTCCTTCTTTGTCTTCTTATCAATAATCATTCAAGGACGATGTGTTTAATGATTTCCTAAATTGGATCTTTACTTTGGACTTGTAGGTTTCCAATGGCTTTGCACCATTTCAAAGCAGCTTTCTTGTGTTTAT
The DNA here is from genome assembly GCA_037833695.1 of Sechiopsis laciniata. NCBI lineage: Eukaryota > Viridiplantae > Streptophyta > Magnoliopsida > Cucurbitales > Cucurbitaceae > Sechiopsis > Sechiopsis laciniata. The sequence goes on along the minus strand of JBBMKA010044392.1, from coordinate 13,983 downwards.
TCTTGTTGGTTTCATTTAATATTGTATCGTCTGCATCAAACGATGGGTTGCTTAAAGTTGGACTGAAGAAGATTAAATTAGACCCAGAAAGCCAGCTTGCTGCCCGGCTTGAGTCTAAGGATGCGGAGATTTTGAAAGCTACTTTCAGGAAGTATAACTCCAATGGTAATCTTGGAGAGTCTTCTGATACTGATATTGTTGTGTTAAAGAACTACCTTGATGCTCAGTACTATGGTGAGATTTCCATTGGTACTCCCCCTCAAAAGTTCACTGTGATTTTTGATACGGGCAGCTCCAATCTGTGGGTGCCTTCTGCAAAGTGCTTATTTTCTGTAAGGATCTATCTGATTGATTTTATTCATAAACGCAATCCATTAAGTAGAAATTATATCTTTTCTTGGAGTGTAGTAGTTTGATTATAGGACGTATACTCATTTCTCTTTTATGTTTCAATGTAGTTGGCTTGCCATTTCCATACTAGGTACAAGTCAAGCCACTCAAGTTCATACAAGAAAAATGGTACTTTCTAAATCGATGAGCTAGATTCGTTTGTTACTATTAGTACTTATTTTGATGTGGGGATGTTTATAGTTTGTACTTCCATGAAGTGATGTAGCAGTTCTTACTATTGAACTTCAAAAATAATTCGGTTTATTGACATCGTGCAGGGACATCGGCTGCAATTCGGTATGGCACTGGAGCAGTCTCTGGTTTCTTTAGTTATGACAATGTCAGAGTTGGAGATCTAGTCATAAAGAATCAGGTAACTTCCGGCATTTTTATTCATTTATTTCGTTTATAAAATTGAATCGACAGAATATCAATGGTTTGTTGCTTATAGCTATCGTCTCTTTCAGGTGTTCATTGAGGCAACTAAAGAACCTAGTCTTACCTTTCTGGTGGCTAAGTTTGATGGGCTGTTAGGACTTGGTTTTCAAGAGATTTCAGTTGGTAATGCTGTCCCAGTATGGTAAGATATGTTCATCCAATATTACTGATTCTTGTTTTAAGATTTCGTTTGGTTTATAGAGGATTGAATGAGGTATTTGTAATTTTCTTCTCAGGTATAACATGGTTGATCAAGATCTTGTTAAGGAACCAGTCTTTTCCTTTTGGCTCAATCGCAACGCCGAGGAGGAAGAAGGAGGTGAAATTGTGTTTGGTGGAGTTGACCCAAAGCATTATAAGGGCGAGCATACTTATGTTCCTGTCACACAGAAAGGTTATTGGCAGGTTGGTTGACAAGCCTTCACCTCATCCCTTTTCCCAGTTCATATTGTTAATATTCACCATGCTTAAATTTTCTGATTTGTAGTTTGACATGGGTGATGTTCTCATAAATGGTGAACCTACTGGTATGCTTATCACTTATTCTAAAAGGATCTGGAGATGAACTTTTATTTTTTTCTTTTAATTATATTTTTGTGATATGGGGATTGTGTATTTATGCGCTTCTAACTAAAGAAAAAATTTCAGGATATTGCAGTGGTGGTTGTTCAGCCATAGCAGATTCTGGAACTTCCCTGTTGGCTGGTCCAACTGTGCGTACATAGTCTTAACCTTTGCCTTCCCGGTCATCTATAACTTAACTGGCTTCACATATTTTGCCATGTTGCATGATTCTTTTTTTTGAAATGTCTCATGCATCTGAGTGTATAAATACATATAATTTTTGGACAAAAATATCTCTTAGCCTTTGATGCAAAAGCATCCATGATCAAACTGGAGCTATAAATTGGGTTAAATGGTTGCCTCTTACAATGTTTTGTTTTTTTTTAATCTTTTAGCCCATTATTACCATGATCAATCACGCTATTGGAGCTAAAGGAGTCATTAGCCAGGAATGCAAGACAGTTGTTTCACAGTATGGGCAAACCATTATGGATTTGCTTTTAACCGAGGCAAGTGAATATTATCTTTTTTAATCCCACGATTCCTTACATGACATTTTGGTTTTGTACTCTGCCTAGGAGACCCAATCTTTAAACCTTTTATTGATCATTGACCTCAAGCTTTATTTTCTTTCTTAACAGGCAGATCCGAAGAAGATTTGTTCTCAAATTAAGTTGTGTACTTTTGATGGAACTCGAGGAGTTAGGTAAGTGATGCATAAATACTATTCCTGCTATATGAAATCATTCGCAGTCATGTACTTTTGTAGATTTACTGATCCAAAATATTATGTTGTTCATGTAGTATGGGAATTGAGAGCGTGGTGGATGAGAATGCTGGTAAATCATCCGATGGTCTACACGATGCCATGTGCTCTGTATGTGAGATGACGGTGGTCTGGATGCAAAGTCAACTTCGCCAGAATCAAACCAAAGAACGTATAATGAACTACATTAATGAGGTGAAAAAAATCTCATACTTCAACGGATTCTCTAATGTATTTGATTCTTGATGACTCGACTAACTAAACGCCTTTTGCAGTTATGCGATCGTATGCCTAGTCCAATGGGACAATCTTCCGTCGACTGTGGGGTCCTTTCTTCCATGCCTAGTGTTTCTTTCACCATAGGTGACAAAGTTTTTGACCTTGCCCCAGAAGAGGTAAATACAAAAAAACTGGTTACAGCTTCTCTTATGTTGAAACGTAGTTCATGGAAAGTTATATGCTTGTTTAATGTTTCTCTTCAATATTTCACACTTGTTTTTGTCTACATTCTCTAACATGGCAAGCAATCTGAACAGTATGTACTCAAGGTTGGCGAAGGACGTGCCGCTCAGTGCATCAGCGGATTTTCTGCATTAGATGTTCCTCCTCCTCGTGGACCGCTCTGGTATATGCTTTTAACATTTATTTTACTTTTAGAATCCATCAAAATATGGTTCCCTTTCGTGAAAAGCCTGTTTTTTGTTGGTCACAGGATCTTGGGAGACGTCTTCATGGGCCGCTACCACACCGTCTTTGATTATGGCAAGCTGAGAGTCGGATTTGCAGAGGCAGCATAAAGAAACTCCTTGTTTGGTTGGCGGCTTTGTGTGGTTGCCTTTGAAGTTTATACATGAACCATTTTCGTTTCAATCCAACCTTAACTTTAATCTAAATTCACGAACTTATGGAATGTTAAGTGCGGCTAACTTCCCCCGCATAAGGGAAAACCCCATAGATTGTAAATGCTTGCTACTGTTTTATCTTTAATGGATACAGCTTGTACAGTTGCTTTAATATCTCTGCTATATATATATATATATAAATATATATATATATTTGGAGATAAGAGACATAACAAATGAATTATATAATATATTTTGTTAGCAGCACGATTTACAAGATTGATCTCGTGATTTACACCTCAAACTGATACTTAGAAAAGCTTGCTTGCAAACTCTCCCAATTCATCTCTGCTTCTGCTTGTAGAAGATGCCGCCAATTGTCTTAATTCTGATAAACTTCTTCCCAATTGCAAAGCAACCTTCATTTCGAACACTTCTCCGTTCTCCCTTTTTCGAACGTCTCTCAAATTTACACTTGATTCGATCGTTTCTTCCATGAGCTTGAAGAAACCTGCATTTCCCCTGTACATCTCAAACACCATCCCTACTTGTCCACCGTGTTCAATTGTGTTTGCTATGCTTGCCATAGATCCAGCTACAACTCCAAGCATGGAAGGCCAAGCCCCTGAACAAGAACCAACTAACGCAGACCCAAATGCTGCAACCAAGGTCAACAGTGGACCAGAAACTGCTAAAATCTTGTTGATTTGTAAGGCTTTTTGGCTCAATCTTAAGTAATCTTGCTGATCTTTTCTCTTTAGTACTTCAACAATAACCCTCATTTCATCTTCTAGGATTCTATTCCAACCATTTCCATTGAGCCTCATGCTTGCTTGTTTGCGTTTATGCATTTGCTTTTGCTGAGGCCACCAAGTTGCAGGCTTCACAGTGGTGGGAAATTTTTCAATCATGGATCCTAATAAAGGAAGAGGGAATGCTTTATCCAAAGCCAAAACTTTCTCCATTGCTTCATCTACTAGGTTGTTGGTAAGATCTCCAAGTGATAGTTTGGACTGAAGCTGATAATGAAGCTGCTTGAACAATCTTGCTGCATTCCTCTGTTCTTCAGCTAGTTGGGATGGCTGTAACTTGTTCATCACCACCGACATCCCCGTGGCTGCTAAATACAACAACGTCGATGACATCTTCAGCGCCGTGATCCGTGCACCAGACGCGACTGCAGCTGCCAATCCAACCATGGTAGCAGCTCCAAGAGTAATTGCATTCAAGGAAGTCAGCAAGAGTCGGTTCCAGTTGTCACGCTGCTCCCCAATGTTTCGATGCATTTCCACTCTATCTGCTACGGCCTCCATAACTGCATACAACTTAGCAGCCACAACGGGATCCAGGCGTCTCACACTATTGCTGTTTAAATGTGGATCAGCAACAGCATCAGTAATAGATGGAATCTTAAACCCACTTCCCATCTCCAATTTCTCAACCAAATCTCTGCTTTGCAGCTTAGGAAGAGATACAGGAGATGCTTGAAACATAGATGGACTCATTGACGCTTTACAAACTCCCTTAGCTGGGAAAAAAGAAGAACTTTGGAAATACAACAAGCTTGCAGTTCTAAATGCAGCCATTTCACATACAAGTAACTAATGAACTGCAAAACTAAGGTAGAATCAAAGGGAGAAACTGATGATTTGAATAAAAATGGCTACTCAAAATTCTTATATATATATATATATATATATATATATATATATATATAGATACGAAGGCAGAGATCTACAAACCATGCATGAAAGAATCAAGACTTTAAGCAATGGGAAAAGGCTGACTTTTCAACTCATCCGTGTAAGCCTTGAATCAATCTAACAACTCTGAACTCTACACTGTTCTTCAGCCATTTTTAAATAATTCCAAACAGCTCGAAATTACGCAATATTGCCTTCAAAACGACAAACATGGTTGTGTTCTGACAACCCACCAAACATGCCTCCATACTTGTGTATTACCAAATTTATTTAAAGTTTGTTCGTTAATCTCAAAATGTTTCCGACAGTGAAGTGCTGATGTTTGTTCTTTGACGCGTTTCACTAAGCTGTTTCGTGGGCAAGTGTTTGAGGATTTTACAAATGAACTCTCATATGGTTAGTCAAAGGGGGTTGGTCAAATTTTTACCACTTATTCAAAATTTTAATACAGTATTCAACAAATTAATTTGTTTTTCTCTTTTTTTTGACAAAAATGAGGGAATTATATATTAAGAAAGAGATGTAAAACAAGCACGCCTGGTTATGAGTTGAATTTTGAGTTCACTAATTTCCATGTATTCATAGGCGTCTCCATGTATTCTTTCTTTTTTCTTTTTTTTGAGATACAATGACAGTATGCATTGCTAACACCAGATGCGTTAAATTGACATGATATGTGATTTATAATAAAAAAGTTGCATATTAAAATTCCAACCTTCAAATGTTGCTGAATCTAAAAAAAATGAAAGTTGACATTGAGCTAAAATAATGATTTGTTTTTTTTTTTTTTTTTTGAAACAAGGGTAATTAAGTTCGTCTCTAGGCCAAGCGAGAGATATCGAAAGAGTAATGTCACAAGTGAGTTAAAACAATGATTTGTCCTTGTTTGAAAAAAATAATTAAAACGTTTTTTTTGTCGAACACAATCAAGAACAACTTTTAAACATTGTAGAATTTCTCACTAGACCCATCAATAAAAATGAAGCGCTGACTAATTTGACTTTAGATTGTCAAATTTTGTGAAATGTCATTTTTAGATAAGGATATGAATTTTCATTCTACAAAAAAAAAAAAAAAAAAAAATCGATAAGAATGGGAATTTGCAAACTTCATTCTAGTTTACTATTTAATTTGAGTATTCAAATTTTCAAATATATTTTTTTTAAAAAGCTATGTGATTAAATATATTATTACAAGTATGTTCATTGGCTTTATATATAGCAAAATTTGTTCCTCATAGATAAAACTGCTCAAAAATTTATTTTTTTCTATTAGGCTGAAAAGTTGAAAAGGAAAACAAGTTCGCAATTGATAATCAAGAATGTCAATGGTCAATTTTATGCTCTCCATTTTGAGAATATTGCAATTGTCAAACGTTCTTTCTTTAAGAAACTTTTTGAAAATTTAAAAGCAAGAAATACATTTATTAAACATGTTTAATTTTTTTTTTTAAAAAAATGAGAAATGAAAATCATAAAAATGTAAACGGAAAGGTTATAACACAAGCCCTAACTTTATGGTTACCAAAAAATATCATATAAAAAAATAGTTACTAAGTTATATAAAATGTCACAAAAACTCAATTTTTTTTCGATTTGGTGATATGTTGATTTGGTTGATTGGTTGCAATCCAATTCGACTTCATAGTCATGGATTTCATCCTAAAAATCGGTATATTTATAGACGTGTCCAGTTAATGAGTTTGATATATTTAATAATTACTAAAAATTACAAATAGTTCATATTTAAAATTGAATTTTGTACCTTCCTTGTAAAGGCAGATTACTGTATTTTATGCAGACCAACACAAGTGCAGATTTTTAAAATGGAACAATCATGATAGTTGAGGATGCAAGGATGCAAAATAGTATTTTAATCCCCCCCCCCCCCCCCAAGAGCAGATTTTTTAACTGATACATAAATGTAAATGGCTCCAATGCACGATTACATTTTTATGATCAACAAGCTCTGAGTAGTGCAGTTTGAAAAACAAAATACCCCAATATTTCAGACATCTTACAGATACAGAATTTGGGCAGAAAAGGGCCAGATCAGAAAATGTTGTGGACAGAACATGGAGATGAATTATGTTGGCTTGTAGTATTTTGTAGGAACGAATGGCATTTTAGTCACAGCACCATCGTAGGTCTTTCCTCTGATAACAATCTTCACTTTGGTGCCAGCTTTGTGAGATCCAGACTTCACATAACCCATCGCAATGTTCTTCTTCAGGCAGGGGCTAAATCCTCCACTTGTGATTTCTCCAATGTTTTTCCCTTCCTCATTCTGAATCTCACTGTGGCTTCTTGCAGGGGGGCCCGAAGAAATGAAACCGACACGCCTTACTGCTGGCCCCTCTTCGAGTTGTTTCAGAATTACCTCGGCACCGAGGAAACCGCCTTCTGCCCTCCTCCTTTTTCCTATGGCCCAAGTTAATCCTGCCTCGACTGGTGTTGTATGTTGTTCCATGTCGTTGCCGTATAAACACAGGCCTGCCTCGAGTCGAAGACTGTCTCTGGCACCCAGTCCAGTCAATCTCACCTTCCCTTCTGATTTCTCAAGGATTGCTTTGGCAAGATCCAGTGCATTCTCTGAAGGCACTGAGATTTCAAATCCATCTTCACCTGTGTACCTGATTATTTCACAAGTATAAGAAAGTGTGGCGTGTTCTTATCCGTTTTTTCAAGAACAGGTGATAAATGATGTTATGATTAGAAAAAGAAAATAACATATTTCGAAATTCAAACATTTCATGTTACCATAAGACTTTGCTCATTCAAATTGGAAAAAGAATTGCAGGTCTAAAGGAAGCATACCCTGTCCTGGTGAGGAAGCAATGAGCTCCGTTGATATCCAATATACGGAACTCGCCAAAGTAAAGTTTGCTCAGATCGTCTTTTGTCAAGTGTTGAAGAACTGGTGCAGCAAGAGGACCCTACAAGAGGAAGTAAATCAACATTTTCACATTGATATCACAATATGTGCAATAAAACTAAGCGAAAATGTAAATGAAAGAACAATGCATTCAACCAGAATTGATAGTTTTGATGAAATGGAGAGTGAAGTTCAACAATTTATTAAGGAGGCATTAACATCACAAAGAATAATTCTGAACACATGACAGTGCTTATCCAGTTTAAGTTTAGGACGGGGATATAAAAATTAAAAGAATATAACCTGCAGTGCTAGAAGAGATCTCTCATCGTGAATATGCCACGAGACATCCCCGCCTTTGGCCTTGAATGCTTTCATGTGCTCCTCAATGTGAGCTAAATCCTTGTCTCTGCAACCTGCATTCACAACCAAGTATATGTGGTCATCCGTCACCTTGGTGATCACTGAGTCATCAATGGCTCCACCCCTTTCATTGGTAAAGACAGTAAGTGTTCCAGTTCCAGGAGCAAGCCCAGCAACATCAGCAATAACGAGTTTTTCGAGAAAAGGGATAGAATCCTTCCCCTTGAGACTCAGTCCACACATATGGGCGACATCAAACAGTCCACCATTTTGCCTACAGTTCACTGTTGAATCCATTATCGAGTCCTTGTACTGAATAGGCATGCTCCATCCAGCAAATGGAACCATCTTTCCACCATGAGCAACATGGAAATCATATAGAGCAGTTTTTTTGAGATCAGACTCAGCAGCAAAAAATCGGCGTCCTGCAGCTTTCTTGTCAGCCTGTGCAAGACGGCGGGTAATTGATTGGCCCAGTTGCCACAAACCTCCCCTCATCTTGCTACTCTAAAATATCTGGACATGGAGTTGAAGAAATTCAGGCAAAAAAGCAGTTCTACTTTACAAAATCAAACCAAACGATGTCTCTTAGGAAATAACTAGATAAAAAACCGAATAACTAGGTAGCTAAAAGTAGAGGCAAAATCACAAATCAGTATGAAGACTATGCTGTTTACAAACAAAATTCAGATACATCATGTTCATGGTTCATTTACGACTTAACAACAAAGAAAGCTCTAGTTACAAGCTGGGCTAGTGAAATGATATGCAAATTCCTCCCGAATATCAAAATCATTTTGCATAAGTCGCAAGCAGTCAATTCAAGCAAAACTGGACCATTCCAACACCATAGGACACTAAAATTAAGAGATACTGAGCATACGATGATTCAAGTAATTTAAGGTTATCCAGCTTGCAAAAGAAAAGAAAAGAAAAAACAATCACTGATTCAAAATACCAAGAAGATAATTTTGTTCTCGAAAACAGACAGCATGGAGAATCCATAAGTCACATTGCAGATAGATGCAAGTTTAAATTACCGCCTGGAACTGGAACAATTACAGACTAAAAACAAATCCAAACCAGTCAAGATTATAGACACTTCTTAACAAATTCCAGTTTCCTTTCTTGAACACCAAATCTAGAAATCATTGTGTTTGTGTGTGAGATTCAATGTCGATTTCCAAGATGGCATCAAACTAGTTCAGAAACCCACAAAACCAATGAACCAACCGCAAAAAGAAGAGAAAAATCATCATCAAAGATAAGAACCCAGATAGCGCAATGTCAGCAGATTAAAAAAAACCAGAAACTAAGAGAAGAGAAAGAGGAAATCACTTACAGAGATGGGTTATCTTATTGACCTTTCAAATTTAGTTCTTCAAGAAAACAAATCTGAGATCCTAGAAGAGCATTTGTGGATCAGTGTTGAGATATCAGGAAGAGTGAAAAAGCTTAGACCTTTATATATGTGTAGGTTATTTTACATCATATAGCAACAAAAAAATGACAATCAATAGAAAAAAAGATTAAAAAATAACATAAAAAAAACTTCAAGAGGTTTGGTGAATCTAAAGTGGGTGGCGTAGGGTGCCTTATTCCTAATCGAGCAGCCAAAAACACCCCATCTTTAACGGGTGGTGGTGGCACAATCTCACAACACACCCTAATCTTTTTGCCCATTCCTCAGTTGTTTCCATCATATTTATACCTGTAATGTACAGCGCCTGATACAGAACAAAATCCAACAACAGAGAATCTCCACCGTTAAATTCGTACTTTGGAAAGATTAGAATTGTTACCATGGTGCTCGGTACAGGATATAAGAAAATGCCTCACCTAAGTTTGGTGGACAATCGCTTCAGAAATTGAAAATGGAAATGGAAATGAAATATTAAAGTCGTTTTCTAATGATTTCCCAAGATAGAATTAACCCTAATGTGAATAAACCCTAATGATTTCTTATTTAATTTGAGTGTGAGAAGATCACCGATCGTGCGCCACTGCGACGGCAATCCGTTGGTGATTGAAACGGCGTCGTCGGATCTGTGCGTAAATTCACTGCATTCTCCGGTCTGGTTTGATTACAAGCGTAATGGAAGTTGCAGATGATAGATTTTGGTGGAATCGAAAACCTGATCACCAAGAAATTGTTTCCATGGAATTGATAGAACCGTGGCTTCATTCTGAGTGTAGGAGTGGAACGACGAGTCGAAAAGGATCAGCATAAAAATATTGGGCTGGGCCCAGACTAGCGATTAACCGCCGATAGATATGGGCTGGGCTCAGTCAAGTGAGTACAAATTCGGGCCCAGCTTCTAGAGAAGGGTATTAGTACTAAATGTCTAATTTTTGAAAACTCATTCAAAATATGTCTAAATTTATTTAGACTTTAAATTCATATCTAAATAGGAAATCACGGATGAAAGATAAATAGAACATTCCTAAAACACCCTCTATTTAATTTAATTAATGAATAATAAAATTGGCAGTTATATTATTATATAAATTTGTAAATTTCTCCACCCATAAATCATGGAGTAAATAAGTTCATTAGTTCTATATTTTTTTTTTATAAACATTAAATCGTTGGATTTAAATTTTAAAAATATCTTTATGAAATGATATCTAATTTAACTGCTAAATATCTAAAGTTTGTTATATATTCTCTTGTCAAATTGCAATCTTCCAATCCACTGATTTCTTTCACATTCTCCATCTCCACAAGCACTCGCATCCTGAAATTTGAAGATTTTTTTTAAACGAAGCGGCATTTGAGTTTCAATCATCAATTGTGTAGCGATTTGAAATTTTGTGAAATTGTTTTGTGAGCATATTGTGTAATCTGCGTGTTACGACCGTCGATCAAGTTTGAGATTAAGTTTCAGGCGGTGATATCAATTGAAATTGAAATTGATTTTGTTGATTGGCAAATGTAGGCAGTATATTTTCGAGCGTCATTGCATATGAACATTAAGTTCAACTGATTTGGAAATTCAATTTTAAGTTGAAGTCTTATTGTTGAGTTAAAGTGATTTCAAGTCCAGCAAATTTCATTTGGAGTAACTTTTTTGTTTTGGTCTTTGTGATTGGTTAGAAGTTTTACTGTATTTTTTTTTAATAAAGTAAATCACACCTGCAAATTATTTGCCATTTCGTCTGGGCAAATCTTAAACAATTCATCGACTACGCTGACTTCATATAGACAATCGGCTTTGCGTTGGCAATACGCTATCATACTTCAGGCCGAAGAGCTTCCAAACGGATACACTAATCCGACGTTACAGGTATGTACAAATTTATGGGGTTGCATCGAGGTGGAGTCCAAGGATATACCGGTAATGATGACCTAATGTTTTTCACTAATTTCGGAACCAAGGTTTTGTGTTTTATCCACTTCTATATATACTAGTATATACAACTCCCTGAAAATAGATATGATAAAAGGATAAAATTTCCATGACGATGTCTCCCCAACGGCAATGCTTCTATGGTGGTTAGGGTTTAGGACGAAAGGGAGAGATGCCTTAGAGAGTTTGATGCCTTCATGGGAGGGATGATGCATTTGGCTGATTTTTTTGTTAAAATTATGTTGAATCAAATCTAAATATTGTTTCTTTTAACAAACTAAATCAGAAATATCTTTAATATTCTCATAAATATCTTTAATATCCTGTTCTTTTATTTTTATGAGAGTTTATCGAAAAAAATCTAAAATCTAATATTGATGATATTAAAATAAAACCAAATAATATAGAAGGCCAAAATGGTCATTTTCATTTTAAATATTTATTTAATTTTGAAAAGATTTTAAGTTTTAGACATTTATTTTAACTATTTAAAACATTAGACATTTGTTAAATATATTTGAAAAAAAGTAGTCATTTGCCTAGTTAACCCTATAGAGAACGTAGTTTGGCTTGGATAATCATGACTTAATTCTCTCGTGCTCTAGCAATGTGTAAAATTGCTTTGGTAATTTTTTTATTATTTTGATAAAAATTCAAATGGTTTGACTTCATGATTATTTTATTCAAATATTTTCTCAACTTTTTTTTTTAAAAAAATTAAATTATAAAATAAATTACTCGATAATAAAACAAAAATGATCCTTTTGTAAAAAATCAGTACTTGTCTGGGTTATTTTACCAAATGTGTGTAATAAATTTAGATGAGTAACTATTGTGGAGAAAAAATAATTGAAAAATATTTAGCTTCATACCAACACACTAGAGAAATGTGGAAGAAGAAAGAAATTGGAATTGTTTTTGCTTTCCTTCTGTTAGTTGTCAAAAATAAATTATGTACAATCACATGTATGCAACCAAATATTGTTCCTAGTTTTTATAACTAAATTTAGACTAACCTCCAAAACAATCTTGTCTAATAAAAAAAACAATAGTTCCGTGGCATGTATATATATACTCTCACTTTTCTTTTCTTTTTTGGTCTTGCTTATATTTAAGGGTGTAAAATTGCCGGTTACATTGAGCTACTCATTCATACTTTTTTCCTTATAAAATTATGAGACTATTTTCAAGAGAAGATTAAAAATGGATTACAATAGATGCTCCATAAAAAAAAGTTGGAGGAAAGGATGATCGGGAAAGGGGAAGGGGTTTCCAAAATTGAAAAAAATTGCTTAAAATTTGTGAACATTATTATTGAATGATGTGATCAACATGAACTTGAACTTGAAGATTTGCAATATAGTATAGTAACCAAAATATATATTGTAAACATGCAAAATGGATAACATACATATATATCATATGAAACATTTAAAGTGCATGAAACAAACAGATTTGGTATATGCTCTTAAACTTGGTGGTTATAGCAAAACATTTTGTCTAAGGTTGGGCAGCTGCATTGGTTTTAGATTTGACATTATTATTATTATTGGAGTCATCAACTCCATGGCTGTTTCCCATTCCAAATCCCATTCCCATCCCAAAGCCCATTCCAAATCCCATTCCCATGCTGCCTCCATTTCCGCCGCCGCCCCCAAATCCACCGCCCTCCCCTTTCCCATATCCTCCGCTTGAACCACTTTCTCCTCCTCCACCACCACCTCCGCCGCCTGCTCCGTTGCCTACTCCACCACCAAAACCACTGCCGTGACCATTCCCTCCGTTTGATCCACCACTTCCTCCTCCGCCCCCTCCGCCTCCTCCTCCTATCCCACTACCCATGCCGCCGCCAAAACCATTTCCTCCATTTGAACCTCCTCCGCCGCCAAACCCAAACCCTGCACCAAATCCCATTCCTTGGCCGTAACCATTGCTACCACCTCCACTCCCACCACCACCACCTCCGCCACCGCCACCATTACTACCAACACCAAACCCAGCTCCATAACCTTCACCACGGCCAGACCCAACCCCATCCATTGAATTTCCTCCTCCACCTCCGCCTCCGCCACCGCCGCCTTCTCCGCCCGAAGCTGGCCAGCCAAAGAAGGATCCACATCCCCGCCAATACCGGCGGCAATTTTCCTCGTCATTGTTAAATCCACTCCCGCTTGCTCCTCCATAACCAATACAAACTGGGCTTAAAACAACAACTATGAAGCACACAACTTTGAAATAAAATAGACCCATAATTATTGCTTACTAATTAGAAAAGTGGAAGAGAACTTATGTTGTTGTTGGCATTTGTGTTGTGGCTTCTGCCATGTCTTTATAAAGACGAAGCTGAGAGTCTTGTCTTGGTCAGTGTTTCATAAAGTTGTGAAATCTGCGCAACGCTTTTTAGGATTCTCAAATTCCTGCACTAATTAGTTGCCTGCCAAACTGCCTTTTTCCTTCCATATTCAATATTTAACTTTCAAATACTTTTCTACCCCTAACTAACTAATTTCCTCTAATGAAGGTTAGTGGTTGACTCATTACTCGATTTTCTGACTGTCATGTTAAGTTGGATTATTACCAAATAATGAAATCAATGCATCATGATCATACATTTACTTTTGTTATGATAGTAACTCGTTAACTTTGTTACTAGTCACATATAAAATATCATAAAATTAAATAAAAGAAATATT
>JBBMKA010044381.1:0-20815 GCA_037833695.1 Sechiopsis laciniata | reverse complement strand
TTTGAAAGAAAATAACACTTACTTCAAAAAAAAAAAATTGTGTGGTGGTAAAAAGTGAATGAAATATATATATATATATATATATATATATATATATATTTATATGAGAGCATAATTGTGTGAAAGATAATGAATGTTAAGTAAAATGAGCATATAAGTCATGTGAAACCACACAAATTATGTAAACAGCTTAGGTTTGGGATAACTCATAATTTATTATAAGTTCGTTGATAACCAAATATAATAGAGTTATATAATTCTCCTACAAAAATAGACTAGATGTAAAATTTATGTTGGAATACTCGTAAATATAAATAAAATAAAACTTATGATGAGAATTATTTCAATATAAACAAAATTTTGAAAAGGTGATTTTAACTATATATAATCCCTCAAAAACATTTTACAACTTAATTTTTTTTTCTTCTTTGTTATCTTAGAGAAAATTCCTTAATTTTTTGTTTTGTTTAGAACATTTTTGCCCGACTCCCAAGACAGTAACCCCTTTCAAAATTCAATTAGATTCACCGAAGGAAAAGGAAAAAAGAAAAAAAGAAGCACTTTTTTAAAGATTGAACTAAAAACAAAGAACTTTTTGTAGGTCGGTAATTGCCATGGAAGGAAGGTTTTTGGTCACATCACATTCATTTGCAATTTGTATAAAAAGCCTATTTTTAAGGACATTTTGACCATTTTCATAAATAAATAGAACATGGTTTTAACGAACAAACTTTCAACCAAATTAAAGTTTAGTGCTTTTGAAGGCATCAATTTCCTTTTTTTTTTTTTTTTTTTTTGAGTACAAGTTGGAGGGAAGGGGATTACAAATATCGAACTCGTGACTGTGGAATGAAAATGAATTAACATCAAACCATATAATCAATCGAACCACCAACCCATTTAATAAAGACGTCAATTTCTAAAGAGCAATATTCCACGACCTTTTAAGAATTATCTTAGTATATATTTTCCAATCATTTATGATGATAGTAATGTGTTATATAAATAATTAAAGTATATAAAAAATATATTAAATAAATATATATAGTATGATAATTTGATTAATAAGAAAGTAATGATATATTCAAAATGACATATTTTATCTTTACAAATGGTAAAAAGTATGTAATAAATATTTCTTAGTAAGTTATGAAGTATTGCTTATTTCTAAATCAAATACTTATTTCAGTATAATTTGTTTGAATGTCTAGAATTATATTGCATTACCAATATTCAGTACAAATTAGTAAATCAAGAGTCTAAGAGTGAAGCATTCAATGTGAGTTTGAGGGCAACACCGTGAAACTTAAAAAATATGTTATTAAGTTTTTTTTTTTGTACAAGAAATATTATATTCTCTTAAAATTCGTACTTTATTTATTGAATATTTATATTTTTTACCATCTTTTAAATAAAATGATTTTTTCTCTTTTATTTAAGGATTTATTTTTCAAAACTTTTTTTTATAACAATTGAAAATGAAAATTCGAATCTATAAACTTTTATTCATTGAACATACGGTTGAATTATTGTTCTTATTAATATTTAAAAATGTAATTAATACAATATTAGTAAACCTTCTACTCGCATTTGTTTAATTTTGTTTTTAAAATTATTATTATTTAAGATCATTCATAACACAATTGTTTGGTATAATAAAAAGACATAACATAGGCTACCGAATGAATTAGTGATGCAATGATTTTATTGTTTAATTGTAAATCATTCAATACTAACGTTACATGTTCGATCCTGAAAATTGATATTTATCCCCCACTACTAATATGTACTAAAAAAAAGGACATAACATAGGCTTTTCTTTCTGCCTTATTTTTGACTATTTTTTTCTTTTTCAATCTAACGTCATAATTTGTAGAAAGGTAACGTATACGAATTGGCATTCTTTTCGTTCCTCTTTAAAAAACCATACTAACTTTACTTTATAATATACTTTAGAATATTTATATTATAAAGTCCATGTATAGACCAATCTTTTTCTTCATCGTCAATCCATGTCATGCCTTTTTATAATTTTGAACCTATGTTACCTACTTGGACCATAATATATTGTGCCAAAAAAATATAGCTCTTCATCAATACTTTAACTAGAGATTATTAGAGAAAGAGGCCTAATGAAATTAAACCATAGTTATGATTTCATCACTATTTAAAGTATGCAAAAGTTGTCAAAGAAGTTATTTGGTATTTGATACATGCGAGCATTTTATTGACTACTTTAATAAATAATTTTGACTTAGACTTTTTTTTGAAAATTGGGAAATTAAAGCTTCGCTCACCTTGTCTTTTATTTAAATGTATAAGATGTGAGCTCGTTAGTAATTATGTACCTTGAAATCATTAGATGATGTTAAAGTGAACATAACTCAATTGACATATCGATATATTTAATGACTTAAATTATAGTTTAAGATTAATTGACAATAAGAAGAGTAACTCATCTTTCTTATAAACTTTGTGAGAGCTTCTCAATTTTTCAATATGACATCTTCAACTTACCTCTCAAGATGGTGTTTCTTTAAATTCAATCATTTTTTAATTAAATTTTAACTTTATTTTAATGAGTTGGATATCCATTTAGATTTAATAGAATTTGATACATATTAGATAGTATGAAAATAAAAAAAAATCAATTGAAAATTAATGAAGTAGATTATCTATCTAATTATTAGATGTTAGGAGATTTTTTCAAATTTTCAATATGAGATTCTAAAAGAAATTTACTAGAAGGTAGGGAGGGGTACAAGTTATGGGTAAGGTTAAGTTGTGTTTTTTTTTTACCTAAATTTTTAGATTAGCCACCATATATTTTTGGGTTGAATTGAGTTGGATTATCAAGTTGTAAACATTTTATCTTTTTCTCTTTAAAACCAACTCGACCATAGCTATAAATATGTTTTGAATTCATTTTATTTTTTGAGTACAAGTTGGGGGAGGGGAGACCACAAACCCTACAAAAAATTACAATTGCTCTCAAATAAATGAGAGTCAAATACCGATTCTAGGAATCAAACCCTTGATCATGGTGCTGAACTGTATTTCCACCAAACAATCAAACCATCCGGCCACCGACCCTTTCGGTCTATAAATATATTTTTAAAAAATTGCACAATACTCATTCAAAAGTTATTTATCTTATTAATTACATGTTTTTCTTATCAATATACTTAGAATCTATCTTATTATTTTTAATCAAGTTAATTTAGATTAAACCGAGCCAAAAATTTGTTAATCCAAGAATTAACTCAATTAAAAAGAAATTATAAATTTATAATTCAACCTAATTCAAAAAAACATTCTAATCCAACTAAATCTGAGTAATCTAAATTATTTTAGTTGTTAGATTTTTTTTGTGCCATCAATCGAGAATATAGAATGTCAATCTTTATATAAACTTTTACTTGTTGATCGGACAGCGAAACTCCAACTAAATAATTATAGGATATTAAACTGTTTAAGACATATCTTAACATATATAATTTTAAATCTCATTCTAATATTGGCATGATATACATATTAATATGATTCAATATAATATATCATAAAAAATTAAATAAAATATATCTTGAAAAACCAAAAAGTAGGATGTTTATAATTGGATGAGATTAATTATAAGGTCCAATGGAAATGTGGATAAAGTTGTAGAAATTTATGGTGGCTGTCACAATAATAAATATGGGCGGTTTGGAACACTCCATACAACACATACATAATTTGCTTTTTTGAAAATTTTCAAAAATAATGTTTTAGAATTTGCTCCACCATATGTAAAAGACAAAAGGAACCTTCAAGATAATAATTAGACCTATTGCTACTTTGGAGGGCATGTTCGTCATTAGCTCCACACATATTCCGTACACCAATGCTTCAAATAAATCATTATAATATTCTCCAAAACTATATGCATCATATTGATATTGTAAATTTAATAGAAGAATAGAACATGGTAGAGTAGAAAGGAAAATTATTAAAATAAGAAGAAAATTAATATTATAATAAAAAAGATAAAGGTCAAATTGAGAGAATATTGAATGTTTAGAATTCAATCAAAACAAAAGGACCAAATTATTATACGTAAGTAGGCATGGGAATGGTAATAATAAGATAAAGTCAATATAATATTGTTTGTCATTAGTTTCTCACATTAAACGAAAAAAAAAAAAATTAATAGTTGCTACCAATTAATTGAGCCGTACAAAACAAAAAACATTTAACAAATATAGCTTTTTGAATCATCCTAGGGTTTTAGTCTTCTTTTCCTCAAGTGTAGTTAAATAGAAATAAAAAATTAGAAATAAGAAATCATCGGTTGATCTAAATTCTAGAAATCATAAAAGTGGAATGAGTATAATCCATGAGAACTAATTTACCTAAAAAGAATTTACTTAATAATTAAATAGTAATATTGTGATCATATGTGATTGTCCGATCAACTTAATCCTGTAAGTTTGGGTTGTTGAGTTGGATTATCCATTACGTTCAAATAAATATTTTTTTTATAATTTGAATTTAATTCATGAATTAGTGATTTAAAATTAGTTTAGATTGACTCGAACTTATTAATTTTTTTAACCATTACATAATTATATATATTTATCATTTAATTTCGTTCTTAAATTTGAAAAATATGTTGAGTTTATTGTCTCAATCTTACTCAATTCAACCCATCAATATCTCTAAGAAGTTAATCAAGTTGATTCATATATAAATTAAAAGTAAATCATAAATATATATATATATATATATATATATATTCGAATTGAAAAAACAAAAAAAAAAATTCAATGAATAAATTTAACTCGAAAATGTGTATAAGTTGTTTGTAATTTGATGACCACTAGTCGTACGTGGTACCATTAAAACTATATGTTTTCTTTTACAACATTTCTGTAGTTTGAGAGAGGAATGAAAATGGCACATTTTTTTCCAAAATTTCGGCCATGCATGCTTTTGTATTGTGCTTGTGGCCCCTAATATATATATATATATATATATTTTGGGTATATGCTTTCTTTTCGCACATTCTTATAACATTTTTGCTAATCTACTTGGAAACCACTCATGAGAGAGACAATACACAAATTAAAGTATATTCACAAATAAATATTTTCTTTTTTATAAATTATATTTTAATTCACGTTGCCTTTCAATGAGTAAATTCAAATATTTATTTGACCTGGAAAAGTTAGCATATATGAATTATTATAAGAATAACTTCACTGTTGAATCTTATATATTTATCTAATTATATATCACCAGGTAAGTTATTGAAAGTAAGGATTAGTTTAATTAAAAAGCATCTTTAAAAAAAGTTACAAGAAAAAAAGCCTTTTTAAATTGAAACTAATGGCATTTTTTTAGTTAATAGGGACATGTTTTTTCCCTTTTTTTTTTCCAGGGGTAAAAAAGCCTAAAAAATAGTGAAAAAGAAAGTGACTTTTTTTTATTGTTGGTCTTATAACATTAAGTCAAACACATAAAAACATATGCCTCAACTCTTCCATAACTCAACATAATTGTCAAATCAATTTATATTTTCCCCTAAAAGTAATATCATTTAAAACCAAACATGTTGCATCACTTTGGGGTTGTGTGTCAATTCATCAAATTAATCATAATTAATGTTATAGATATATCTTTTTTATTTCATTAAGTTATAATCTTGTATTAGCTAACTAAAGTTTAGTCATAAAGAAATTTGGGGGGAATCCCTTTTGTAAAGCCTATGTGTTCAATGATTTCAAGCAATAATTCTAAACAAAAAAGTACTAAATATATTGCCAAAACTGTTGGACATTTGGGTTCGAATTCGAAATGTTGTTGAATTCAAAAACAAAAAAAAAGTGTTTTACCTTTAAAAACTGTTTTTTAGAAATATATATTTTGACATATGTTTAATCTCTAAATTTAAATTTGAAACCCCTTCCTCTCAAAAGTTTTATTTTAATATATGAACTGCCGGAGTTTAAGAACCTGTCTTTGTAAACGATTTTAATGTACAAATAAACTTTCTTGTAAAAAAGAAAGTACCATATGTATTTCTTTTATAATACTATTATAATATGAATATTGCTTGTTTATATTAATGTATTTTACTATGAACGAGATGGTAATGTATGGACATCGAATGGGTCGGTGGCGCGATTGGTTATCTGATTTGATGTTAATTCATTTCCATTCCACGGTCACGGGTTTGACCCCTAAAATCGGTATTTGTAATCTCCTTCTCCCAACTTGTACTCAAAAAAAGAAAAAAAAGGTAATGTATGGACAGAATGGGACGCTTTGTAATCTCCTTCCCCCAACTTGTACTAAATAAAAAAAAGAAGGTAATGTATGGACGGAATGGGACGCTTGAAAATTTTATTGTTTGGTGGAAATCCAGTTTAACACCATGGTCATGGATTCGATTCCAAAATTCGATATTTGACTATAATTTATTTGAGAGTGGTATACCCTCTTTATAAAGTTTGTGGTCCCTTATCTCCCAATTTATACTATAAAAAAAATAATATATGGTAAGATTTTTTAATCTATCATCTCACAAATTATCATTAAAAAAAAATAATTAGATTTAAAAAAAGAAGGTAAAATCCTAGCATAAAAAGAGCCCAAATGTAACTTTTTTTCTTTTTTTTTTTTGTAAGCTTTACCGGACGAGTCAATTATAAAAAATAATTATAAATACAATCTATTTATAAAAAAATGTAATCATTACTGTGATGAGTATTTATCATACTTTCTTATAATATTAATTAACGAGTATTTATAATACAGTATTAAAATATATTAATGATTATCACTACAAATATTTTAGAATTTACTTATATTTTATAATTATTTTGTAAGAAAAGTTCATTCCATACAATTTCTTTCTTTTTTTAATTTTTAAAATAGCCTTGACACCCCTAAATATTAAGAACAATATAGTCACGTTGTTTAAAAAAAACAATATAGTCATGTTTAATTAATCAATTTTGTTGTTAAATTTTTTGACTTTTTGAATATTTTTTTTTTAATCAAAAGACTAGTAAAAATTTTCCATTTTTCGTTTTGTTCGAAACATTTAATGTATAGTTTAGCCACCTAATACAATTACCCTTTTATTTTTGTGAATTATAATATTGAGGGCCATTCCATTAGTCCTAAAATCACAAAGCTTGTATTTTGTGGACATATGTGGCTGATTTGAAAATTGGGCTTAAGCCCAAAGTATTTTCTTGGGCTTTATAGCAATAATCAAGGCCCAATGCTTCGATCATCCAAGTGGACTAATGGATTTTCTTTTCTAAAAAAACTATTATTATATATTTTCTCAAATCAATTCATACACAAAATATAACACAACAACAATACTCAATGATTTTTTTTTCTTAAAAAACAGTAAATACATATTGTATGACTTCAAACACATATTTATGAAATATGTATTGATTATTTGCTGGTGATGAAAAGTGGTTCATTGTATCAATGATAAATTTGTATTACAAAGAATAATTGTGTTTGAAAACAAAAGAGACCAATATAAACATGGTGTGAGCTCATGAACTTTGATGTTGTAATTGAACTTTGATATTAATATTCACATTATCTAATATAATATCAGATCACATTAAGTCCAAATAGGCATTTAGTCCAAATGGATGAGGTATCTCTCAGTGAGTTGGGAAGTTTTTATGGTTTGATTCGATTCTCTATCTGTTGGCTCTTTATGGCTCCTATTTAATGGGTTTAATTACTTTTTATTAGTTTGGACTATTTTTTTTTCTTCTCAATTTCGATGTTATATGGTTTGATCTCAAACTAATTCATACCCACAATAATGATTAGGGGTGATTTCGGTTTGGTTTTTGAAGATTTTGTACCAAACCGACAACTGAACCGATATCTTCGATTTTATAAAAATGGATCTGATCCAATGTCCAATAAAATATAGAATTAATGGTTCGGTTTTCAATTGGTTCAGTTCGGTTTTGGATCCGATCCAATGTTCAATATTTTTAATATATCAAAAACAACATTTTTAACTCAAAAAAATTTCTCCAATTTTCTTTAACAAGTTTGGTACTTGCATCTAATTTTCTTTCATAAAATTAATTTTAAGTAGATAATGACAAAATAATATGAAAAAAGTAAAGTTTGAATAGAAAATATATTGACATTTGAAGGATAAAAAAATATTAGGTTAATCTTCAAGACTTTAGAAAATCTTCTAGATAATAGAATAAATATGACTTTATATGATTTATTGACAATATATATATATTTCAGTTTGGATCAGTTTTTATTGGTTTTTGAAATGAAAACCGGAACCGATCCAATATTTTTTATTTTTTCAAATTACAAACCGATATGTCTTTGTGCTAAAAAACCGATCTGATCCATTAGATTTGATTGGTTCGGTTCGATTTTTTGGTTTTTCGGTTTTACCTTGCACTCCTAATAATGATGAAGATATTTATGAAATTGACTTGAAAGACAAAAAAATAAAATAATAAATAATTTTTTTTAATGAATTAATATTAGAGTTTAGGTTTAAAAAAAAATAGAATTTAGGATTTATAATAAGATATCTAACCCCATATTCAATTAACTCCAATTAAAATACAAACATACATTTAATTACATATTCTTCTTGTTTATCTCTCTTGGACAGAGAAGTCCGGTTCAACCGGCTTCAACAAGGACCCATGAACCGCATTAATCTCCCCACCGTCGCAACACCGCCTACTCCGGCCGCCGTGGCCGCCGCCAACCCTCCTACAATTCACAGCATACTTCCTAACAACAATCTCCTTCTCAACCTGGGCCGCGGCTGCCGCCTCCTTACGTCTCTTGTAGCTAAACCAAGCAGCCTGGATGAAACAAGCGGCCCAGGTCCGCCACTGGGTCGAGTGGAACCGGAAAGTGGACCGGACCTGCTTGCTGTGGAGGCGACGGAACTGAGCGGCGACGAACTTCAAGTCGTGGGCAATGAGGGCGAAGGCTTCGACTTCGGTGATGGCCTTAACGGTGCGGGTGGAGGATGGGAGGACGGCGAGGGCGGCCCGAGGGTCGAGGGCCCATGGGAGTAGCTCCTCGCCGCAGAAGTCGCTCGGGCCGAGTCGGCTCGAGTTGAAGAAGCCGGTCCGACCGCCGTTGGTTGTGTGGGAGTCCAAGTGGCCTCTGATTATGAACAGCATCTCGTTGACCGGGTCGCCTTCGCGGATTAGACACGTGTTGGACGTGCTTAAACATGGCCTTAACCTTTCGCATATTGCTTCCAACATTCTTTCCTCCATTTCGTCGAAAAGTGGCACCTGTAAATTAATATTACAATTTCAAATCATTTCCCAACAAACAATATTAATTATCCATCTCATATATTAATTACCTCCACTAAAACTTCCCTACATATATAACTTATTGTCTCATGCTTTGTATTTATTTACTTTTCTAATGTTTCATTATTTTTTATTTTATTTTTAAAAATTAAGTAAATGTGAGGTTAAACTTGTGTCACATGACAATAAGTATACTCACTCTAACACATCTATATGTACGATAATATCACATTTCTATCTCCTCTTTTAATGATCTTCTTAAATTAAACTTCAATTCTTCATTCTTTCTATCCAAAATGATTAGTTTCTCATTCTTATTTGATGACTTTGATTGTGTTCATAGATGGTGAAGACGATAAGAACTTGCATTCTTAATAAGGTGTTTTGTGTTTTTTTTTTTTTTTTGAAAGAATAAGGTGTATGGTGTTACTTCTCTAATTGTTTATTGATTTCGTGACGATACTGTATGTTTATTTAATATCAGAATCTATCGTTGGAGTTTGAAAAATGAGGAGACCTCTAAAAATCTATAAGATAAGTGAAATATTCCTTTTATCATCAATTGGTTTTGAGCTAAACGTTCACATTATCTAATATGATATCAGAGCCGCCCATTAAGTCCAAACAGGTATCCGGTCCAATAAACCCAAAAGTAGCACTGTTTTGAGGGGGTATGTTGAGAATCGGAAGATGAGGAGACCTTTAGTAATTTATAAGACAGATGAGCTACTCCTCTAATCATCAATTAGTTTTAAGATGGATGTCCATATTATCTAATATCCATGATAACCAAAATGGATATTAAGTAAAACAAAAGGTCATGATTCAATGCTAAATTTGTAAACCTAAACGAGTCATGAGAATATATTGAATATTATATATTGAAAAGATAGAGACATTATTTCACATTCTCAATAAAATGCATGACTACTTCTCTTATTACTAATTAATTTGGAGATGAAATTACTATAATAAAAAGACGGATTTGAGAGTTATATACCTGACGAACGAGATCGAGGCAAAGATGGCGTTTGATGTCTCGTCTAAGGTCCATGGGAAGGCCTTTAAGAATGTGTTCTTCATCAACTCCACGAGTTGCAATCCATCTAAATTGGTCATATTTTCTAACACTTTGTTTGAGTTCATATGGCAGCTGCCTATGCTGCATCCATTGCTCTGTGTCTGTTCTTCTAACCCTCCATTCTTCCAATCTCAAAGTTGTTGATTGAAGATAGGTCTGCTCCCACACAATAATATCATCAAAAAGATTTCCCAAAACTAAACCTAACTATTTTGAAGAGAAATTTATGAAAATTATGAGCTACAAGGAGGGTAGCTAGGTATTTACTTGCATATTTCCTATAAGAAGTGCAAAAAGCACCAACCCCACAATTGCTATCACTATGGCAAAGCTGATTTCTCCCACATTGCTGCTTGTTAGTAAATTTTGTCCCAAAGAGCTGCAAACAAAATTGTGATTTGACCAATTAATTGACATTATCGCCATCCTTCTTCGATATTGGATTGATTTGATATTGTCCACTTTGGACGTATACCTCATGATTTTGATTTTGATTTCACCTAAAAAGTCTCATACTAATTGATCAGATAATTGTCATAGCTTAAAAACTCATGATTTACCTCTCATCTAACCTATATGAGACAATTTTATTTCCATCTCAATAGTTTCATCTCCAATTAATAATGATTTTCACTTGATGGGTATCTCAAGTTTCAAATCCATAAGTAAAGAGAGTGTTGATTGATATAGCTAAATTTACTTAGATTTAACAAACTGAGTACATTTCTTTTCTCAATATTAAATTTGGAAATTGAAAATTCACAAACTTAAATTGAAAGTTTCTCAATATTAAACACAAATTCTAAACTTACTTGAGAAAATACTTGTATTGTTTAATATTAAGAAAAATTAAAGAGTGGGAGAAATAATAAAGTACCTTAAATTCCTCAAGCCCCACCAAAAGCAATAGAAGTACCTATTAAAGAAGGTGGAAGAAGAAGAAACAAAAGAATCAGAAAAGATCCCAAAATGGAAGAAATTGGTGGAAGTTTGATGACACAAATTTGAGATATTGGTTGCTTCAAACCAAGCAGCTCTACTAGGGTTTCCCACAACTCTACAATCAAAAAACTCATATTGGCAATCCAATTGTCCCAAACTACAAACTCTTTTCCAGCATTCCATTTGTCTTCCAACAGATAACAGGTACCAACTCGACCCCAAAACCTAAACACGTAAACGCGTTCATTTTTTAAGCACTTAGAAAGTCATTCCAAATAACGATAGATTTGTATGGAGTTTTTGAACTTACGTGACTTGCGAGCATGAAGAGCATTAGGTTATAAACCGCTCCCGCCCATGCGGTTTTCATGAGAACGCCCGTCGCTTGAATGATTTGATCGGATAGTGGGAAGATGAGATAGAGCCTTAGGAAGTATTGGAAGAGGATGGAGAAGCGAAGAATGTAACTCCATGAGATCATGTTTGAACCTCTAATGTTTGGAATTGCAGCCCATATGAATACCTAAGACACAATTTATAAATTTTAACAATAAATGAAGAGTTTACTAGTTTTTAATATGATGCAAGAGATCAACATTAGTCTTTTGAAATTCAATTTTTTGTTAATCATAAATCATAAATCAAACTAGTTATACTAAGTTGAACTATGTTATAAATGGTGTAGTTTAAATGTTATGAGATTATTTCTTTCTCCCACAATTAGTCAACAAAAATAGTTTTAATTTCTCTTACAATTATGGGATGAAGAAAGGGAATTTTAAATCAATTTTTAAAAAATTGCAAACAAGAGCAATAATTCATTGACAGAGTGTGTATTCATTTCTTAAAAAAAAGACATAGGTGTGTATTCATGACCAATAAATTATGAGTTTAAATCTTCATCCTCAACAATCATTGATAAAGTAAAAAAGTCATTAAAAAAAAAGCTCAATTTAAAAGTTTAAAATAAAACTTAAAATTAAAAAAAAAAAAAAGTTTTAAATAATTCAAACAAGTTCTAAAGTTCAAGAAATTACTTATGAGACCATTAAAATTAATGAGATATAATATATAATAGAGCAATTATTGTAGAAGTACTTTTAGATCCAACCAATATCAAAGATGAATAAATTATAAAATCACATTGAATGGTATAAAAATAGTTCATGAGCCACATACAATAATTTTTCATAAAAGTCATTATCATCTTATATAATTTAGACCATATACTACACAAAAATGAAGGAAATAATAATAATAATAAAGCACCTGAGGAAGAGGCAATGCAGCAGCAAAATGAAGCCAAAAGTCGAAAAGAAGATAATTGGCAGCAATCTTAGAAGGATCAATGATCAGCTCTCCTCTCCCAAAGATCCTCGACGATGGAGCCACGTAAGCCGTCATGAACCGAACCACAATCTGTGTTACGTAGAACACATCTGCCATCGATCGCACCACCGTCAGTGCCGCCTCGAGCCCCCTGCTTATTTCCACGCACCCTTCCTCTACTCTCACCACCGGCAAGAAAAAGAACACTGGGTCCACGAATAATGACACCAAACATGCTACCAAGAACACCCTCTTCCATCTGTTCAATATTGGCAGCCTTGGATCCAACACCCTTCGATCCACCACGTCGTAATCCTCCGAAAACACCCTCGACATCTCTCCGACCTCTTTCGGCTTCCCCCTCTCCCACTCTTTCCTCTCTGTTCCTCCGTTCTCGAGCTCCTCATCTTGGAACCTGGACGAGATTCATCATAGACCCATATGAGAACTCAGAGAGAAAAACTTTAAAATATTATTTTAGATATTTAAAATCATAACCTATTGATCACAAAAATTATTGATTAATCTTATATTATAAAGGTGATAGAGACTTTACAATATTTATAAGATACATAAGGCTACTCTTCTTGTAGACATTAAAAGTGTAAGATGGAATTTCATGAAATCTAATATCATCAAAGATGTGAATCTTCGATTCAAAAATAAAGTAGAGTCACATTTCAGAATCATGAACCCCAAAAGACACCATCTTGAAGAAACATTTCAAAGATTTTACAATGAAATACTAAAAAGACCTTAAAAACATTTATAAGATATATAAATTACTCTTTTTATTGTCAATTTGAAAACTTTAAAACCTTAATTATGAGAGACGAATGGATTAAAATTGCAAGTCGAAATTTTTCGATAATTGTGATCTTTGTACTATTTCGCTAAATCGAAGACATTTCTTCGATCTTCCTATGATATAATTGCATGTATCTTACCTAAAGTATCTTTTCCGCCAAAAAAAAAAAGTAAGACTAGTGAAATTGAAAGGTTTAATTCATTACCTTACTGTCACTGATCTCCATCTTTGAGAATTAGTACTAGCCATTGCTAAGGAGTTAAGAAATTTTGAGAAAAAAAATTGGAAATTTTGTGTATGTTATATAGTGAAGAATTTAGTGAATTTTTGTGAAGAGATTTGGCTTGTTTGAAAATTTAAGGGTTCATGGGTTGAAGAAATTGGACCACATGAAATAAGGCTCTCTTTTTTTCGTACTAAAGTAATTTATGAGTATTCATGTGATGATCAAAACGTGTATTTCCAACTTTTTGTACTCTAAAAAGCCTAATTTTTCTCTTTTTCTCTTTATTCTCACAGTGAAACCTTGTGAAATGAAATAAATGGGCAGATGGGTTTGGCTTTGGAGGTTTTTGAACACAACTTTACATGTTTTGGTTTCATGTGTCAAAGAAAAGCCACTTTGGTTTATGGTTGTTGTTGCTAACTTTTGGATAGGGTAAGCACTCTGATTTTCAACATCTAAAATTTGTTTCGAAGGTAAGTGTGCAGTCCGATGTGGTACTATTTACGACACACTTGAAGAAGGGATTTAAATAAATCGTAGTGCAACATAGTTCAAGACATTTCAATACCAACACTTGAATCACATGTGTCGACTGCAACCTATCAAAACTAGCACACGTAACACAATTATGAAGTTTTTCAATTTCGATTCGGAATCCTTTCTAATTATTTTTGTCCCACTACACAGGCTAGTCACACTCTTCTAATTCATCATCTTTGAACCTTTAGAATGTGTCTATATGGCTTTAACATCGATTTGAAACTTCATTGTGGTTCGTTCGAAGTCGAAAATGGGCTAAAACAACTTAGAATAGTGAAAATCAAAGCTTATCGAGGCATTAAGAGCATAAATATGCAAACCATAGGTTTTAGAGCTTTATATTTGAAACTAGAGGATTGAGGGCAAAACTGTAAAACTAGAAATGCCACTTGAATTTGTTGCTCGCTTGGACATGCTTCTTGAATCCTTCCATCTGATACATTTTCAAAGCATGAACTCTTCAATGCTCATTACGAGTCCTATGACAAAGTGTATATCATCACCCAACATATATATGGTCGAACCTCGAGCTCATGGAAAGAGGCGTAATGTCGACACACCCATGTCTCTCGAAACTGTCCTTAAAAGCCCATCCCAAAAAAGAGACTCAACAAAAATCTAATAATCTTGAACTCAAAGATCACCATCTTAAGGAGGCATGTTGAAAATCTTTTATTTGAAAGGTTGGGCAACATTCTAACACTTAAAAGATAAAGTCAATTAATTTTGAGATAAAATCTTGAACAAAAATGAGTATACAATTCAACAAAAGAAAAACAAAATTGTGATTCAATTCAAAATTGATGAACTCAAACTGACACTACCTTGAAGATCCTATATTCCTAAGGTGAAGAAAGTCTTTCTAACATTTAGAATATAGATTGTGATACTCCACTCATTGTCAACTTAATTGTATCATAACCTTTATAAGGGTATTTTCTACTATGGGAAATAGTAGTAAATGGCTGAATTTCTGAAAATAATTTAATAAATGGCTAAATTTTTTTTGACTTAAAATTGATGGCTAAATTGAATTTCATTAGGAGGGAGAGACTTTTTGTTTCCCAAACTACCCAACTTAAATTAATTCATTAAATTATATGTTGGGAATACAAACAAAGTGTTGTAGAATCCCAGATTGGTTAAATAAGGAGTAGATCTTGGGTTTATAAAGGAAGACAAACATCTCCATTGGTATGAGGCATTTTCGGGGAAGTCCAAAAACAAAGCCATGAGGGCCTAGGCCCAAAGTGGACAATATCATACCATTGTGGAGATCCAGGTAGATTTGTCGTCCCTTAACAAGTGGTATCAGAGCTGTGCTCCTGACTTAGTCATATCGGAAGACCCTCGAGTATGAAACAAAGATTTGTGAGCTTCAATATGTGGGATATGAAATAGTCAGAATGAAAAATCCGTGGTTGAGCTGTGCGCCTGACTTAGTCATATCGGAAGACCCTCGAGTATGAAACAAAGATTTGTGAGCTTCGATATGTGGGATATGAAATAGTCAGAATGAAAAATCCGTGGTTGAGACGCCTTATGTGTGCTCCGGTGGGAGTAATTCTGAAATAGTTGCTTCGATGAGAGGTAGCTGCTGTGCGCTTAAACATAAATCGAGTGGATCTATGGTTGAGCTTTACGGTTTGCTCAAGTATAATTCGGAGGATTCGTGGTTTGAGTAAAGACGTGCTCAAGTATAAATCAGAAATGACTATAAGAGAGGTTCGCATGCAATACTTTGTTCGAGGGGAGGATTCTTGGGAATACAAACAAAGTGATGTAGAATCCCAGATTGATTAAATAAGGAGTAGATCTTGGGTTTATAAAGGAAGACAAACATCTCCATTGATATGAGGCCTTTTGGGAGAAGCCCAAAAACAAAACCATGAGGGCCTAGGCCCAAAGTGGACAATATTATACTATTGTGGAGATCCGAGTAGGTTTGTCGTTTCTTAACATTATAATTTAATATTTATTGAGTCCAATACATGATCCTCAATTTATGGAAATATCAAATCTTCTCAACTATTAAATCTTAATATTGAATAATCTATTAATACCAAAGTAAAATAACAGATCTTGATTTTAAAATTAAAGATCTTATTCATATGAAACAATATATCATCGTCTTCTTCCATTATCATCATCTTCAATCTTAATCCTAATTTCACTTGTTGATTCTATCTATGGTGCTTCTTCATTCAAACTCTTGGAATCAAACACAACTAGCTGAGAATAGAATCGATTGAAAAAGACTTAGATTAAGAAAGTATGCAGAATCGTTCGAAAAAGGTGCATCCTCCGGAATTAGCTGCATCACAAATTCAAGAGAAGATTTATTCAAAATCACTCTATGCTTTGAGTATGAGAGAAAAAAAAAATATGCCTTAGATTCGAAAATTGAACTTACATGTAGGCAAAGATCTTGAAGAGAAGCTAATTCCATGGCTCTAATTTTGAGAAAAAATCAAAATCAACTCCCTGCATTGTTTCGAGATCTAGCAAATTTAGTAGATTTTTCCAACTGATTTCTTGACAACCGTAGGTGATATTTTATTTTATTGAATATAATCTTTTCATTGTGAATTTAAGTAATCGAATTTTTATGGTGGTTTAGCTTTTGGTTGAATATTTACTTGAAATTTAACATATATTTCTAATTTGTTGTTTAAACTCATCACAAAAGAGAAAAAAAATGTACAGTTGATGTGCAATCGAACCTTTTAAAAAGTTAGTTAGGGATGTACAATCGATATACAATAGTTTGTCATATATAATGTTGGTTGCATTTTGACTGAACAACATGGATATAGACATGATGCAAAGATTCACGAGAGGCGATGTGAGAACGAATGAGGGGATCATTTTGCATAAGCTTTTGTCGAATGCAAGGAGAACTCGAGATCAATGAAAGTTACAAAATTTCGCAAATAGTTTTCAAAGATGGTGGCAACAAAGAAACAAATTATAACTCCAAAAGTGGGACTGTACATTTTGTCATATATAATGTCGACTGTATATATAATGTACAACATTGGATATGGTATATTAATTTCATCTTTTTAACTTCTGCAACAATTGTATGTTAATTTCATAAAATTATACATATATATAGATCTATTCATAAATGTATTTCAATCAATTTTTTTTTTTTTTTAACATTAGACTTGTTTTTTTAGATTTTGGGTTGTTTGTTAATTTAAAATATAAATGATGTTTTTTAGATATGGTAAGTTGTTATAGTAAATTAAATAAATTACAAAAAAATATAAATAATATTAAGGCTATAAGAGTCTATTACATTTTAATTATTTATCTAATAATTTTTAAAAATCTTAGCCATAAATTTTAAGTCTAAAAAAGTTAAGCCATTTTCCTAATTTATTTCTCAAAATTAGCTATTTCTGCGGTTGTCCCATATAATTATACCAATTAAAAATTTGCCCATTTATCGAACTTTCGGCCCATATTATGATTCCGAGCGTTTGGGTTAAAGATTATTCCTATTCCGGAATAACTATTCCTATTTTTTCGCATCTCTGTCACATCACATCGATTTAACAGCTACTCGGTACGGAAAGAGAGATTCATATTCCGGAATTTAATTTTTAATGTTCCTAAATTTACATTCATTCATAATCAATGATTTCTTTTCTTTTTTTTTAAATCCTTTTTTTTTCATGACAATATTATTAATGATTTATTCCGGAATTTTAAGGTACATTATTAGTGATTTTTTATTTTTCCTGACAAGAATATGATTAATAGTTGTTTAAGAAAAATGATTAATAGTTATGAACTTTAGTTGATTATTTACCGTAGATCACATTTGTAAGTAGCATTACTATATGATTTAGTAATAATGGTCGTTGGAGGTATGATTTGATAATCAAAAGATTACGGTTTTAAATTCTCTATTTTAAATGTTGTTAAATTGAATAAAGAAATGATATGTACCTGGTAGTTTTAAAAATGAGATAGAGAAACGTGTTAAGTTTAAATATCATTTTGGTCTTTAGATTTTGAGATTTATTTCATTTTAGTTTATACATTTTGAGATGTCTAATTTTATCTGTTACACTTTGATATTTGTTCTATTTTGATTCATGGACTATTAAATATTTAACTTTTGTCTATGAGTTTGCAAATATAAGTTTAAAATTGGTCCCGATTTATTATTATTATTATTTTTTTTTTCTTTGTAAAAAATCATCTTCCTTTATAAATTTTATAAATATGTTTACATTTTGTCTTGAGTTGTACTACAAATTTTAATATTAATAATAATATTATTAATTTCAAACTTATGATAGAGACCAATTTTTTATGTTCTTTTAAGTATATGAATTAAAATTGAAAATTTAAATCAAAATGGAACAAACTTTAAAATTAACGAACTAAAATGGGAACATTTAAAAATTAAAAGTCAAAATAGAATATAATTAAAATGATATTTTAACCTATAAATTATAAGAATAAACTTATATTATTGTATTTGTATTATGGTTATTTGCACGTCCATATCAAGAAGCTAAATTTCAACAAGGGAAATACGTCTTCTTTTAAAATTGCCATTTCAAGTATTTATTGTTGATTTCTCGACTTAAAAGTCTACATGGAAATATATATATATCTTGTGAAATATTTATAAATTACACTTTTATTTAAAATAAAATGCAATTATAGCATTTTAGTTATTTTCGTTACAAGCTTTTTAAAAATAAATACGTTAGGTTGATTTTTTTTTTTTTTATTAAATAATATTTTTTAAGATTTTCCATTTTACAACTATTTTGATTTGTTTCCTTTTTTTTTGTTAGAATAATACTCAAGTCTAGAGCGCAAAAAGCAAAACAAAATTACTCGCTAACCATTTAATTTTTGAAACGGTCATCCACTTAGAAAAATTATAATGAATTATTTTAATGGTGAAAGAAGTTTTTTTTTGAAATATGAGAGATTATGAATTAAATTTATGGTAGGTATTTATGTAGTAAATAATTTTCTACAAATTTCTTGCCATCGAAAAAGGATTTTTCACCAATATATTTTTTCAATCGGCAAGTGAAAGACAATCATCAATAACACCTATTGTTTCGAAGATTAATAGTCGTTTGTCAATAATTTTTAACACTATTAGTGAAGCTTAGATTTGTCAAACAAGGAATATTGAATCGAATTGTAACAGTTGTTGAAATAAATTCAATAAAGCATTCAACTAAAAAACGATCAACAATTAAAAGAGCAACAAGTTGAACTCCTACAAATTCCAATGAGTTATATTAGAGATTAATTGTTTTGATAACTTCAACGGCTTCAACAATTTACTTAAACTCTTAAAGGATTTGGCAAAAAGTTATCAATATGGAGTTAGCAATACCAAGAAGTTATTAAGGAGATTTGTAACATCTACTTTTCTCATGTATAAATATGACTCTAAAACTCTTAGAGTATCAAGCTACTTATCATATCAAAAAGTAGAGTTTGAGAGAGTGTGGAAAAGTGCTTTGTATTTGAGATCTACATGCTTTGAAGAAAGCAAAATCATGCAATAATATGATTACCTCAAGTGGACGTAGACGCTCTTGTCGAACCACTATAATTCTGAGTGTTAGTTCTTTTTCTTTTTACTTTTATTTTCTATTTTAAAGTTTACAAATTGATATCAGAGTCAAATCTATAAATTTAGATCTTGTGAAGAAGAAATTCAAAAGGAGTCGAACTTGAAAATTTTGATTTCTTGATTTCAAAGAATCTGTAGAAAATCTTAGAATAAGAAGTTTTCATTCAAGTATATCATAATTTAGTTCTTAAACTCAAAATGGTAGCAACCACGAAATATGAAATTGAGAAATTTAGTGGAAAAGGGGATTTCACCCTATGGGCAAAGAAAAACAAAATTATTTTGATTTCTCAAAAAGCTCACAATGTTTTAGAAGATCCTGATACACTTCCTGCAAAAATTACTAAAAAAGAGAGACAAGACATGAAAGAAACAACTACAACTACCATCATGTTGAATCTAGCAGATAAAGTCTTTCGACAAGTGATGGATGAAAAATCCATGTATGACACATGGAATAAGCTCTTTATAACAAGAAGGATTTGCCTAACAAGATTTATCTAAGGGAGAAACTTTTCTCCTTTAAAATGAATCCTGCAAAATCTATAGATGAGAACCTTGATGAATTCAAGAAATTGACAGCAAGCTTTAATCAATCAGATGAAAAACTAGGAGCTGAAAGTGAAGCTGCAATTCTGATTAACTCCATACATGATGCTTATAAAGAAGTAAAGTCAACCCTAAAGTATGGGAGAGATAGTGTGACAGTTAATTCCGTGATAAATGCTTTGAAGTGCAAAGAGTTGGAATTGAAAGCGGAGGCCAAACCTTCTAGCAATGCAGAAGCACTATTTACTAAAGGGAGAAACTTCAATAAATGAAAACCAAAATACAATAACGATAAAAGATACCATAATAACAAAAACCCTCTTAAATGTTTTAAATGTCATGAAACAGGTCATTTTCAAAAGGATTGTCCAGA